>BSBK01001788.1:532500-700000 GCA_027943335.1 Chamaecyparis obtusa
CTTAAGCCATCCTATTTGGGGTGCCTTCCATTTGTATTATTTCCTCTTTTGATCTTCCCCTTCCTTATTCTATCCAATAAAGGGAGGGATTTTCAATCCATTCCATTTGTGTGTAATACCATCATCCTAGCTTGTGAAAATTTTCCCTTTACTTCCATTCATATTTCTACTATTAACCACTTCTATGATACATGCCTCTATTTTATTTGTTATTTTTTTTTACCCCTACTGATCCTTCACAGATCCCCCTATTTATCTCTTTCCACACCTCCCAAATTAAAAGTGATGGTGCCATATGATGCAGGGGCATCCAAGGTTAAGGCAGGGACATTCTATGTCCTCAATAAACTGCATTGAGTGTTTGTGTTTTGGCCGGTTTTACTCGGTTGCAGCCTTGGCCGACGGTCTCAATCATTGAAGGAAGCTCGGTCACTAAAGGAACTTGACAGTCTTTGGCACTCGATGAAACTATTTCTCGGTCATGCCTGAGGTGCTCGGTCAATACTAGTGCTCAGTAATTTTACTGTCGCTTGGTAGTTCTGACTTACAGATTAGAGTTCTGTGTGATTTGTTGGGCCAACTTGGTGAATTAATTGTTGGTAGCCATTTTCTTGGGCCGACATGTAGAATTAAATGTTTGTATACATTTGTAAGCTGACTTGTATGACATTTAATTATTTATTTTGGGGAGTTAAGAGTTTTATCTAGCCGACTTGTGGCTGATGATTAGTATGTAAGGATGGCTTGGATAGATGTTTTAGGAGACAGAATTTTGGGAGATAGAACTTGGAGATTCAGAGAGCTAAGACATCAGAGTAGATCTGAATGTCAGATGCATAGCTTGAGAGAGAAGTTGTGGAAAAGTTCTTGATGTTCCTGTAGATCATATTGTAATCTGATAGTCAATTGTAGTAGAGCTAGGGGTTTGCATACTTGGAGACAAGGAGATTGCTTGGAGGCTTGCGAGCTCAAGTTTAGATCTGCCTTAGGATTTCCATCAGCTTCTGATTGTCTTCAGAGCTGAACTAGCTAAGTTGGTATTAGATCTGGTTGTGGATCTTGCAAAATTATTTCATTTTGTAATTGGCCCTAACTCAAAAGGCCTTACAGTTGGTCATGTTAATGAAAATTATTTGAAACATTTATGGTGTTGTCTGTTGTGTTGAGTATTCCACTATGTAATTCTTTTAGCTTCAAGGTTTGGACTATCCTTCATTAGATCCACCATCCTTGACTGCATAAGGTGGTATCAGAGTGAAGGTTTGATCTTGTTGAAGCAGAAGCTTGACCTAGCAAGGCTGATCTTGTGAAGTTGATCTTATTGGAGCAGAGATTGTGCATAATCTAAATTGCAAATCCAAAGCACTGAACTTGTGAAATTGTGCCCTAGTTGTTTACAAGATTGCAGGTTGAGATCTGACTTGTTATAACTTGGAGATTGTGACAAGGTGGTTGGTGAGGTTTTGTTGTAGAAGGTTTCTCTTATCTTTAAGGATGCCTCCAAGAAGATTGGACCCTAGAGTTATTTCAGATCTTTTTGATACTATTGAATTTTGGATCACAGAGAAAGTGAAATCAGATTTCAGATCTGAGATGGAATTGATGAAGAATGATATGGTCATCGAGATCATGAGAATTGTTGCTGGTATACATCGAAATGTGGGTACTAAGGATGGTTATGAAGAAGCTGCTGAAGAATTTGAAACTACTAGATCTAGTGGTGATGACCGAATGAACAGATCTGGTGAAGACATAATTGCTCGGTTACCTAGACCTGCTACTCAGTTTAGTAATTACTGAATGGAAGTTTATACTTTCTCTAGTACTTTGAAGCCTAACAATTTGATTGATTGGATTGGTCAACTTGAAGATTTCTTTGAGCTAGAAGAAATTGAAGATCCTCTTTGAGTGAGATTAGCATAGACAAAGTTGAAAGGACATGCTGCTCTTTGGTGGAAAGAACTATAGAGAGAACAAGAAGATGAAGGTGAAACAAAGATCAATCAGTGGAGATTGATGGTGACTAAGTTGAAAGCTAAGTTCATACCAGCTGACTATGAGCTTGACTTGTTTAAGAAGTTGTAGAATCTGAAATAGAAGGATTTGTCTATTGAGGATTATACCAAGGAGTTCTATAAACTTACTATTCAGTCTGGACACCGAGATCTTGGTAAGGAAAAGGTAGCTCGGTATGTGACTGGTCTGAGATTCAATATTCAGGATGAGCTTGGTATGTTGAAGATTGATTCTGTTGAAGATGCTTATCAGTATGCTTTGAAGGCAAAAGATAAGTTGAAGAGGAAACAACCTGGTAACTCCTGAGGGAAAGAAAAGATTGATCACTCAGTGAAGGATAAACCGACTGATGTAGAAGATGAACAGAAACCTATGGAACCAAAGAAGAAGATAGGGAGAGCCATCTTTAAGGGTACTTGCTATAACTGTGGAGAGGAAGGACACCATTATTTTGAATGCACACAAAAGAAGGTTGACCGATGAACTATTGTGATGAATGAGAACATTCAGAATGAACCTAAATCAGAGAACTTTCAACTTCGACGAACATTGCTCGGTACAAAGGATGAACCTTGTCAGAGGAGTAACTTGTTTAGGACCCAATGCAAGACTGAAGGTAAACTTTGAGATGTTATTGTTGATAATGGTAGTAATGATAACCTTGTTGCTAAGGACCTGGTTCAGAAACTTGGTTTGAAAAGAATGAAACATCCTTGTCCTTATAGGCTTGGTTGGTTACAAGATGTTCATGCTTTGGAAGTTAGAGAAAAATGCTTCATTGATGTTCAGATTGGCTAGTACAAGGATCTTGTGCTTGGTGACATTGTGAAGATGAATAGTTGTGATATATTGCTCGGTAGACCTTGGCAATATGATTGTGAAGCTATTTATGACTGTGTAAGAAATATGTTTACTATTGAGAATAATGACAGGAAGTTTTCACTAATGCCTTTGATGGATACAATGCTTGGTAGGAGAAGCCTGAGTATTGGTAGCTGAGTTGAGATTGTAGATCTAGACAAAATGAATGATCAGTATCAAGAACTGACCTATACATTGTCCAGGAAAGGCTTGAAGAGACAGAGGAAATTGAAGTGGAAGACTTTGCAAGCAGAAAAGATGGAGGACTTGTATGTGAAGAACTAGTTTGGGATTTATGTGTTGAATCCTGAAATATGTTCTTCTCACATATGAACATCTTTTGGAATCGAGGGTGTCTAATGCAGGGGCATCCAAGGTTAAGGTAGGGACATTTTGTGTCCTTGGTAAACTACATGGAGTGTTTGTGTTTTGGCTGGTTTTACTTGGTTACAGCCTTGACCAACGGTCTCAGTCATTGAAGGAAGCTTGGTCACTAAAGGAACTCGGTAGTCTTTGGCACTCAGTGAAACTATTTCTCGATCATGCCTGTGGTGCTCAGTTGATACTGGTGCTTAGTGATGCCTAATGTGCTCGGTAATTTTACTATTGCTCGGTAGTTATGAATTATCGATTGGAGTTTTGTGTGATTTGTTGGGCCAACTTGGTGAATTAATTGTTGGTAGCCATTGTCTTGGGCCGACATGTAGAATTAAATGTTTGTATACATTTGTAAGTCAACTTGTGGCTGATGATTAGTATTTAAGGAGGGCTTAGGTAGATGTTTTAGGAGACAAAATTTTGGGAGATAAAACTTGGAGATTCGGAGAGCTAAGACATTAGAGCATATCTAAATGTCAGATGTATAGCTTGAGAGTGAAGTTGTGGAAAAGTTCTTGATGTTCCTGTAGATCAGATTGTAATCTAATAGTCAATTGTAGCAGAGTTGGGGGTTTGCATACTTGGAGACAAGGAGATTGCTTGGAGGCTTGCAAGCTCAAGTTTAGATCTGCCTTAGGATTTCCATCAGCTTTTGATTGTCTTCAGAGCTAAACTAGTTGAGTTGGTATTAGATTTGGTTGTGGATCTTGTAGAATTGTTTCATTTTGTAATTGGCCCTAACTTGGAAGGCCTTACAGTCGGGCATGTTAATGAAAATTACTTGAAACATTTATGGTGTTGTCTATTGTGTTGAGTATTCTGATGTGTAATTCTTTTGGCTACAAGGTTTGGACTATCCTTCATTGGATCCACCATCCTTGACTGCATAACTATAGCACATATATTACTATATAGGTCCTTCCCTTCCTTTCTGGGCCAGCTCTAAAAGAGACTTAATACTTTTTCAAGGAGGGTTGTCTGGCATCCCATCTTATTCATTAGCCATAGCTAGCATTTGTTTGTATACTCGCAACATAATAAGATGTGATGTACTATTTCCTCACTCCTCTCACATAAGACACATCAGGATGGACCTTGATATTTCATCTTCAAAAACCATTCAACTATAAGGATTCTCTTTTGAAGAGCTACCCATGCAAACATTTCATCTTTTCATAAACAATTCTTATCTCAACATAAATCCACTGGCAATTTTCTTTTGGCATTCTGGTGTGTATTTGATAGGTATATCTAGCTATCTTTTGCATTGAATTCCTCATTTTTCACTTTAACCCATACAACCCTATCCTTATCATTTCTTGGTGTAATTTTCTTTTCCTTCAAGATTTCCTTCAACCTTTTTTGGAACTCCATAGGCACATTTAGTCCCTCAATTGTTTTCCATTTTCAGCCCCAGGCTAGGCATCCACTAGGTATCTCAATATAATCCTTAACATAGACACCCCTACTACTTTTGAGATTTTCTATTGATTGGTTATCATCTATTAGAGTCTTAAGAGTAGGGTATCCCCCCATGAATCATCATAGAAAAGAGCAGATCCTCCATCCCCAATATCCCACAAAATTCCTTCAATGATAATGTCCCTACATTCTTGAATAAAATTCCAAACTCTTGAACCACTATGAGGAATATCATGACTAAATATACTTAAGGGATCATTACCATCTAGATATTTTTTCCTAAGAATCTTAACCCATTTTAACTCTATATCCTTGTACATTCTCCATACCACATTGGCCCCAAGTGCTATGTTATGTTCCTTTATAGTTTTTAAGTTGATACATCCCTCTTCCCTTGGCTTAAAAATATTATTCCAAGCGATCATTGCAATTCTGGCCTTCTTCATTGATCCTTTCCAGAAGAAAGTCATTAATTTTTTTATTAGTTTATTCTTAATACCCATTGATAGACTATAACAGATCATCTGATAAATTGAAATTGTAGAAAGAATAGATTCGATCATTGTAACTCCCCAAGCTAAAGATAGTCACTTCCCTCTCCAATATTCCACCTATTTGTCCAAATTTGACGATACATTATCCCATAGTTTGGTTGATCTACTACCCTTAGCTAAAGGTAACCCAAGATATTTACATGGTAGTTCTCCTTTCTTAAAGTCCATGATTCTACATATCTCATCTTCAATATCTCTATTTGTATTAAAGAAGAAAATTTTACATTTCTTCATATTGATGTGTTGTCGTGAGGCTTTTGAGTAGGAGTCTAAGATCCTTTTCATATTTTTGGCCTCATTAATATCTACTTCACTGCATAAAATGGTATCATCAACAAACTATTGGTGAGTAATGGGCTCTAGCTCACTAGTGATCTTGACCCCTTTTAATTCTCCTCAGCTTCTAGCTTTTGTCATAAATCTTCCTAAAGCTTCAGCCATAATAATTAAAATGAAGGGGGATAGTGGATCCCCTTGACACAATCCCCTAAAAATATTGAAGAAACCTCCTAGAGATCCATTTTCCAATATGGATATCTTTGAGAAGGAAATACATTCAAACATCAAATTATCCCATTGTTTTGGGAAACCAAAAGCTTCCATAAATTTGCACAAGAACAACCAATCAACTTTGCCATAAGCTTTCTTAATATCCAATTTTATAAGCATACTTGGAAAATGATTTTTTTGGACTGAATCGATGGATTCTTGGGCAATAATTACTCCATCCAAGATTGACCTCCTAGGAACGAAGCTAGTCTATTCATCAGCAATTAGTTATGGGAACAATTTCTTAATTATATTTGATAGGGTCTTAGTTAAGATTTTGTAAATGGTTTTGCATAATGAAATAGTTTTGAAGTCATCAAACTTTTTTGCATTCATTTTCTTCGGAATCAAGGCTATAAAGATATTATGCATCTCCCTCAATAGCTTACCAATTTGAGCCTTCCAATTTGAGCCTTCCTTATTATTAAGGATGTCTTCAAAGTATGAAATAGCTTCCTTTGCTATATTCTCTGGATCCTCTATAATTTCCCCATTTGATTTTGTGATTTTAGTAATTCTATTTAAATTCCTCCTTGTTTTGGTGCTATTGTTGAACTTCATATTTTTGTCACCTTCAACTAACCAAGTTTCTCTAGATATTTTATGCCAAAATATCTCTTTTTTAGCCAAAACATCCTCATATTTTTTTAGCAATTCTTTCTCTTTCAGATAGCTTTCTTGATTCATCCCTTCCGCAAGCACTTTCTCATTCAAATCTTCCACTTCCTTCTCTAGATTTCTTTTATCTCAAAAATATTACCAAAATGTTCCTTATTCCATTGGATTAGTTTCCTCTTAACTAATTTTAGTTTTTCCATAAAGACAAATGCCCTTGATCCTTCAAAATGTTCTTCTTTCCACCATTTCTCAATAATCTTGATAATGTTTTCATCTCTCAATCACATCTTTTAAAACTTGAAGGGGCATCTATTTGGTCGTTTACCTTCTTTAATGGCTAACTGGACTGGGTAAATATGATCATGAAGTAGGAAGAATCATCACTTTGAAGTTGTACTTCAAATTTGTCCAATTTTCTTTGTAGAAAAACCTATCCAATTTCTCTACTACATGATTATAACCTAATCATATGTTAGTCTACGTATATTCCCCATTCTCATATTTTATTTCCATCAATTCATTTTTATGTACCCATTCCCTAAATTCCTAAGTGGTTTGAGATTCTCTTGCTATACCACCAAACTTTTCTTTCACACTTAAGATTGCGTTAAAATCTCCCCCAATAATAAAATCCTAATTCAAAAAATCTCTTAGTAAATTATCTATATTGGTCCAAACTGCTCTTTTATCTTGGATAAATTTTGGGCCATATATGTTTATTAGCAAGAAGCTTAATTTTCTTATGGTGCTCTTTATTCTACTGCATATCCAAAATTTATTGCTTCCAATTCTTTCATATGAGATTACGTTGGGGTTCCATATAACACACAACCCCCCTAAGGCTCCTTCTGAGGGTTCCCCATCTAATTTCCATATTCCTAGCTTCTTCTAAAAACCTTGTAACTCCCATTTTCCTAGTTTTGTTTCGTGCATCATAATTATATCAACCTCAAAGATAAATATACAATGCTTGAAAAGGTACTATTTTATAGGGGTATTTATGCCCCTAACATTCCACATAATCACCTTCATTTCTGAGTGGAAGGGACTTCCCCTTCGCTGCATATAATAGTGAGGTTATATTTTCTTGACCTACTGCATCTCCATCCTTCTTCCTTAGTTCATTGATAGATTTTCTTCCTCTCTTCTTAGCTACTTTAGCATAACTTTAGGAGAGGTTTTCCCTGATTTAGTTGAGGAAAGTTCTTTCTTTGTTCCTTCCTCCCCTCTCCTATGTATAATAATCTCCTCGTCTTCCCCTATTTCATCCATGTTCATTGATTCCAAAACTCTAACAATCAATTTTTTCTTCTCTACTATTAACTATTCATCATCATTTTCCATTGACATATCCAAACCTAAAAAGTCATTTATTGTGCATCAATCTCCACCATATTTGTACCCCTAATATCATCTTCTTCTACTTGTCGGTGACTTTCATTTGGCATCCCTCTTGTTTCAAATTCATGAGTTCTTCCTTTTGCATTAGTTTGAACATCCTCCTTTGTCGGCTCTATATCTTCAGCTACACAATCAGAAGATATTGTTCCTTCTCCTATATTTCTCAGTTTTCTTGCTATTATCTCCCCCAAAAAAATTTCTTGTCCTTGGATCTCCTTTAAGGATTCCTTATATTGGTTAATACTAATTTGTCAACTTCTAGATGTGCATTTATAACTTCTTTTATGTTTGAATTGATTCTTAGCCCCATACATGTCATTTCACTTATTGTGGTTAGGTCAAATTCCAGAGTAAAATCTATATTGACCTGATTGTGTTGACCTTCTTCCTCTTCCATGTTAGAAGCAGGATATGTACTCACAATCCTTCCTTCCTTATGATTGATTTCTTCAATTTCTTCCACAATATCCCCTTCCTCCAAGTCATGAGGTATTACTCCTTCTATAAGTGGGTCTAAACAAGTTGGATTGGCTTCAATCAGATTTGGCTCCTTCAAGCAAGTTTTTTTTTTTTTTGATCAATAAAAGGTCGAGGCCCTGTATAATTTTTATTAATATATTAAAAAAAAAATTTACATGTGACCTCGCTCACTGCGGGCACTAGTAGGAAAGAGCGGGGTGGAGAAAACCTCCAGCCTAGCCCGGGACCCAAGGTCCTATACTTATACAATTTTACATGGGCATACCCACGACTCAACCATAGTCAAGATTTTATAGTATCATAGTCCTCGTTGGCATTCTCACTACTTATACAAGAAGAGTCCTATATCTATTCAAAATACAAACTTTCAATGGGCATACCCATTGCTCGATAATATCGAGTATTTAAAGATACAACTATTACATTTCTACTTTTACGTGTTGCATTTTATTGTTACATCATTTAGTATGTGGATTTGAAAACATCCATACTAGATATATATGATCTGGTGCTATAGGTAGCTTCTTGATTGCGTCCTCCTGAAAAACACAGCAAAATTCTACCATACCTACTAATTAAGGGTTACTATAAAGAAATGATTATGTAAAGACAACAAAAATTACTATTACCTTCTTTTATTTTGACTCTGAGGTGTCTGCTACACTGAAAGAGTTAATGCATAAATAAGCCTGATTAATCAAAACTTAAACCTGACAATCCATTATATCATATATGTACAAAAGGGCTACTCCCATTCTTACTTAACATTTCCTTTGATGTTCACTTAGTATTTGAGCATCATGTGTCTACTATCAATTGGATTAACATCAACTTCTTGTGCTAAATCAATTTGTTTCTCCCATCACAGGATATGTATTCAAATGTTATTCAACATTTCAAGTATTGCTTATGCTGAATAATATTTGAGCATATTTTTTATACATTATACATATATACATATACATATCTATATACATATACATATTCTTCATTATATATATATATACATATACATATAAATATCTATGTATATATATACATATATGTATGTATATACATATATGCATATATATATATAATGAAGATTGATGGGGGTGTAAGTCTAATAATGTTGCAATCTAAAGAATACAGTAATATCATCATATAAGAAAAGCTTTGGGAGATTTCCATATTTATTTCTTCATTATTATCTGCATATAGATATGTTACTGTTAATAGGGGGATATACCCTTAGCTGTGCTCAATTATGGTTCTTTTTTATACTATTGGCTATACTGCTTAATATTCTTGATAGTATTTACCTAAGTCACCAATCTTATCTTGTTTAGAGATGTCCATCATCTCTAAAAAAGTAAAGGGTGATAGACATCTCTAAAAAATAAAGCCTTCATCTTATCTTACTTGTTTAGAGATGTCCGTCATCTCTAAAAAAGAGGCTTAGCTTCGAGAGAAAGGGTGAAGGCTTTATATGTAATGATTCCATAGTTTTGGTTATTCCTTATGCTGGATGTTACTTTTATGTTCTCATTTGGATAGTATTAAGAATTATAATTATGATAGAAGAGTGGCCTTTTTTCCAATTTTTGAAGTGGACCCTATAGTGATAAGGCTAGGTGCCCACAATTTAGGGGAGAGGAATACCTTTGAGGAAGAGTCTTATTTATACATATAATTTCACTTAACCATGGTTTGTCTATGATCCTAGGTTCTGATTTATATTTAAAATATGGTTTTCTTTGGTCAGTTTATACAGCACACCAAAAGGTATGTAATTTAGAGATCTATCAAGAGTAGGTTGCCCTTTAAAGTTTGATCTGCATATGTATTGTCATTGGTGGCTTTTCATGATTCTTATTCTTTTATTTTAGTCAATACCTATATCATTTTGAAACATTGTTACTATCCCATTAACTCCTAAATTTGCTAGCATATCTGCCTCTTTGTTACCTTCTCTATAGGTGTGTCTGATCTCATATTTATATATACTGTCTATTATTTGGTTGATCTCTTCTATTTTCAAATTAAGAAGCCATTTCGGAGTTTTTTTGGTCCGTATGGCATTGACAATTACTTGCGAATCTCCTTCTATAATAACCTTATTTATGTTTAGACTCTTGCATAACCTTAGGCCTTCCAATGCCGCTACACATTCTGCCATGTTATTAGTGGTAGGGTTAATAGGCTTGGAATATTTAGCTATCACTTCTGATTTCCAATTGTGAATGTTTCCCCCAATACCTACTTCCCCGGGGTTACCTCTAGAGGCTCCATAAAAATTCAATTTATACCAATCCACTTTTGGAGGTGTCCATTTATAGATGGCTCTATCTGCCTTTACTCTAGGGCCACCTTTTCCATATAAGGGTGGTATGTCTAGTTTAGGCCATTTAAATCTAATTTTATTGTCCCAATTCTTGAAGGAGTTCTCATAACTAAGCTTATCTCTTAGTTTTCTATTAATAAGTTCTACTATTGACGCTTCTATTTTGTTTGTGATTGAAGACCACTAAAGTTTCTGGCCCATGAAGATCCTTCTATTTCTTTCTTTCCAAATTTCCCATACAATAATTGATGGAGAGATAATCCAAATATCCTTATATAAATTGTCTTTATATAGGGAGGGCCATGCTTTAAGGTTATTTAGCAGATCCTAGTGGGATGTCGACTTCCAACCTAAACATTGATGCAACCAATTCCAGCATTTTTGTGTGAAAGGGCAATTAAGGAGGATATGATTTACATCCTCCAAATGGTTCTCACACAAGGGAAACCTGGAAGGCCCTTCGAAACCTAATTTGGTAATTCTATCTGTAGCAAGAATTCCATCTTGCAAGGCTGCCCATAAAAACATGCCTGCTTTAGGTAGGCATGATTTGTTCTAGCAAAGATTTAGCGGTATGTCTATATTATCCATTTTCTACTCTTTGATTATTGTGTTGTAGCCCTCCTTGACCGTATAGTTACCATTATTGGATCCTGCCCAAATTAAAATGTCTGATCTAGATTTAGGAGAAACTTCTCTAGAATTCAGAGTTATCATAAGGTTTTGTTTCTCATGCCAAACGGGATCAATATCCTCTAACTTGCTCCATTTGAATGCTTCTTCCTTACTAAGGTAATCTTTAAGGTATACTCCTTTAACTCTTTTAAATTCTTCCATGAATTCTGAAGAAAAGCCTAGTTTGCTTAGGGGTGGGAGGCCAGCCCAAGAATCATCCCAAAAAAGTGCTTTGTCTCCAGCACCTATATCCCATGTTAAATATTTATTGATAATATCTCTGCAATCTTTCATAAAGTTCCATATACGTGAACCTTTAACATGAGAGGAGGATCTAAATATATTTATGGGTTCACCTTCAGGGATATATTTATTTAATAGTATTGTTGCCCATCTACTACTTGATTCCTTATACATTCTCCATAAACGTTTAGCTCCTAGAGCCTGATTTTGACAGTGGAGATTTTTGATGCCCAGTCCTCCTTTTGAAATAGGTCTACATAAATTATCCCATTTAATGAGGGCAAGTTTTTTATCTTCTGAAGGGCCTTGCCAATAGAAGTCCCTAAACAATTTATCTATGTTATTTTTCACATTAGTAGCGAGGGGGAGAATTAACATATGGTATGTGGGTATAGCTGAGAGAACCGATTTAAACACTAGTAAATTTGGCCTCAAATTTCGACCAAGAATTGGTCGAAATTTCGACCGAAATTAGACAAATTTATGACCAACATTGTCGTCGGTCTTTTTTTGTCAAATTTTTGACGTACTTATAATCAGTCAAAATTTTGACTAAAACATAGGTCAAAAATTCGACTGAATCCATGATTCAAAATTTTCATCATTTTTTTGTAATGGTCAAAATTTTGACCAATTGTCGAACAAATTTCCACCTAGGATTGATCAAAATTTTGACCAGCGGCAGCAAAAATTTCCACCAAATGTTGGTCGAAATTTCGACGAAAACATCAAATGTTCAACCGAGATGCTATACGTTTGACGGATGAGATGGTCAAAATTTTGTTGTTTTGGTCAAAATTTCGACCATCTTTTGGTGGAAATTTTTGGTGGCATTGGTCGAAATTTCGACCAATGCTATTTTTTTTTTAAAAAAAAATGTTACATACGTAAGGTGCATTTAGAGTTCTTTTCATTAACATGTGATTCATGAGTAGTGGTTTACATGAACCCATCTCTCATGAGAATGAATGGAACAGTTAGCACTCATTGCCTCTAGGTGATGCTTATGGAGGTGAAGCACCGAGACTTCCCGGGAGGTCATCCATCCCAGTACCACTCCAGCTCGAGCACGCTTAACTACGGAGTTTCCTCCATGGTTAAACCCACTCTGCTTGCATCCTCATTTGCAAAACCTTCACCAAGTGTTATGCCTTATGAACCATTCATTAGAAAGCCCCTTAAGCTCATTAATTAATAAGTAGGAGATATTTTCCACAGCAAGTCAAATTGTGATATTGCTATCAACATTCAACTGTGTAGTTTTTTGAGTCAAACTCATTGACCCGTGATTCATGAGTAGTGGTTCACATGAACCCATCTCTCATGAGAATGAATGGAACACTTAGCACTCATTGGCTCTAGTTGATGCTCATAGAGGTGAAGCACCGGGACTTCCCGAGAGGTCACCCATCCCAGTACTACTCCAACTCAAGCGCACTTAACTACGAAGTTTCCTCCCTGGTTAAACCCACTCTGCTTGCATTCTCATTTGCAAAACCTTTACCAAGTGTTGTGCCTTAGGAACCATCGATTAGAAAGCCCCTTAAGCTCATCAACTAGTTCGTAAGGCACAACACTTGGTGAAGGTTTTGCAAATGAGAATGCAAGCAGAGTGGGTTTAACCACGGAAGAAACTTCATAGTTAAGTGCACTCGAGTTGGAGTAGTACTAGAATGGGTGACCTCTCGGGAAGTCTCGGTGCTTCACCTCTGTGAGCATCAGCTAGAGCCAATGAGTGCTAAGTGTTCCATTCATTCTCATGAGAGATGGGTTCGTGTGAACCACTCATGAATCACAGGTCAATGAGTTTGACTCAAAAAACTACACAGTTGAATCTTGATAGCAATATCACAATTTGACTTGCTGTGGAAAATATCTCCTACTTATTAATTGACAAGCTTAAGGGGCTTTCTAATGAATGGTTCATAAGGCATAACACTTGGTGAAGGTTTTGCAAATGAGGATGCAAGCAGAGTGGGTTTAACCATGGAGGAAACTCCATAGTTAAGCATGCTCGAGCTGGAGTGGTACTGGGATGGATGACCTCCCAGGAAGTCCCAGTGCTTCACCTCCGTAAGCATCACCTAGAGCCAATGAGTGCTAACTGTTCCATTCATTCTCATGAGAGATCCATTTGATAAAGCTTGGTGAAATAACTTCAAACATTTTGAAGCATCTATTGGATTCTATCACCCAAAAGGAAGATGGATTTCCCAATTCAGAAATTCCCAGCCACCATCTTTAATAAATTTATCAGGATCATCTGAAATGGTCTTCAAAATTGGCCGCCAGTTCAAGTTCATTATGCTTTCATAATACTTTATATCCTTTGAGTTTAGCCATTCTTTGATGCCATCAAGAGAAGATTGATGAATAACATCAATGCGGAGTACATCCCGCTTGAAGGCTTTGAAAACAATAGCCATATCAAATGCCTTTTGCCCAAGTCCTACTCTCTCAAGGTTAACTATCTCAATCTCACTAATGGTTATTACTAAGAAAGGCAATTCCACCAACTCTACCAAACAGTTTACGGTAGGAACAATAAAAGTAGAGGCTTTGAAAGGAACTCCATGAAAACCTAGCTCTCTAAATGGTATATCAAACTCCAGTTCAAAATCTTTTAGATGAGGCTGCTCCCATAGCTCTGTTACTCATTTAACAAACCCTTCAAACTCTCCATTGATTTGATTTTTCATGTCCCTCTCTTGCTGCTCTTCCTCAATTTCATCGGGATCATACATGGACCTTCTTGCCCCTCCTAAAGTTTGGACCACGTCCATTACTTCCACATAAAACTGGACATCCTTAGTCTTCTTAGTTCCCACCATAATATGGTTATGCAAATGAAAATGAAGCAAAGTAATCATCTCCTTCTCTACTGGCTGGAAGAATGCGTGTTTAATATTTTGATACATGACATCAGCTCTCTCTTCTACTCTCATGGTTGAATATCGAAATCTATTATAGTGGGCCTCCAGAGTTCTAGTCATCTTTCTTCCTCTTCCACCAAATGTCGGCCCGATCCACAAGTCTGCCAACCTAATTGGCTTTGTTTTTGAAAGCTGAAGTTTCTTCTGAGTCACCAGTGTAGGTCTCTCTACCTTTTCAGACTCTGTCATAGCTACAGACCATCTATGGGATTTGATCATTTGTACCACTTGGTTGATGATGCAGGGGCATCCAGCAGGACACCTGACCCTAGGAGTGGAATGGCATTCAAAGATGTTCAATTGTAATGTTAGACTCAATATTCAAAGCAAAATTCATAATCAAGTCTAAAGGTCATTGTAATGTAATAAGGAATAATTCAGTATGTAAGCAAGATATGGATGTACAAAAAAAACCAGTGAGCTGTTTAACAAATCCCCAAAAGAAATCGATATCAAGAATGTAGCGAAAAAGATGTGAGTAGAATGGAAAAAGATGTGAGATGCATGAACATCAAAGATTAATATGGCTAGAAGATAGAAGCAATGAACTATTCATGGGTTCCAAGAACTTAAAAAATGTGGAGTTCAGTCAGCCTGTAGTAGCAAGCTAAAAAAATTCTTTCAAGTCATTGATTCAGTTTGCCATGTTTATTGACCTCAAATTTGGTCTTTTCATTAACCTGTGATTCATGAGTAGTGGTTTACATGAACCCATCTCTCATTAGAATGAATGGAATAGTTAGCACTCATTGGCTCTAGGTGATGCTTACAGAGGTGAAGCACCGAGACTTCCCGGGAGGTCATCCATCCCAGTACCACTCCAGCTTGAGCACGCTTAACTACGGAGTTTCCTCCATGGTTAAACCCACTCTGCTTGCATCCTCATTTGCAAAACCTTCACCAAGTGTTATGCCTTATGAACCATTCATTATAAAGCCCCTTAAGCTCATCAATTAATAAGTAGGAGATATTTTCGACAGCAAGTCAAATTGTGATATTGTTATCAACATTCAACTGTGTAGTTTTTTGAGTCAAACTCATTGACCCGTGATTCATGAGTAGTGGTTCACATGAACCCATCTCTCATGAGAATGAATGGAACACTTAGCACTCATTGGTTCTAGCTGATGCTCACAAAGGTGAAGCACCAGGACTTCCCGAGAGGTCACCCATCCCAGTACTACTCCAACTCGAGCGCACTTAACTATGAAGTTTCCTCCGTGGTTAAACCCACTCTGCTTGCATTCTCATTTGCAAAACCTTCACCAAGTGTTGTGCCTTATGAACCATCGATTAGAAAGCCCCTTAAGCTCATCAACTGGTTTGTAAGGCGCAACACTTGGCGAAGGTTTTGCAAATGAGAATGCAAGAAGAGTGGGTTTAACCAGGGAGGAAACTCCGTAGTTAAGTGTGCTCGAGTTGGAGTAGTACTGGAATGGGTGACCTCTCGGGAAGTCCCGGTGCTTCACCTCTATGAGCATCACCTAGAGCCAATGAGTGCTAAGTGTTCCATTCATTCTCATGAGAGATGGGTTTGTGTGAACCAGTGTATCAAAACCTGCGGTGAGTTAGGTGAGTTATCCTGACTCATGGGTCGAGCCATGGCTCCCGAGTTTTGGTGACCCAGCTGAGTCATGGGCCGAGTTATGGGGCATGACCCGTGTGACTCACTGAGTCAGCGGGTCATGGCCATAACTCGCGGGTCCGTGCCTCATGACCCACGCCGCGGTAGGCCCAAGCCATAGACTTGTCAACAATAGTGATATACATGTTGTTGAAGGATGAGAAAAATTGTGACAATCACTTAGAACAAGACAATAATTTGCTGTTTCAAGAAGGAAGATTGTGCCAATGATGCAGTCATAATAACAATGATATGAGCAACAATCCAGGAATGAGAGCAGCAAACAAAAGGATGTAGAAGACAGTATGCTGGAGGATAGTGGCTTTCATTTTTATGACAGTGATCAGAAATGGAGAAATGCAGAAGAATATCGGTGAAAATCATGACTGTTATGAGAGGACATGATAATTAACAAATAGTCACATCAATGTCTAAGGACATTGATCATCTTCATGAATCTCTAATGACAGTAGGCTTCATGAATTTCTGATGATAGTAGTCTTCAGTGAGTGTTCAAGGACAGTGTTCAAAGAAAGAAGATAGAAAACAGAAGAATGAATCCTAAAGTAGTCATTAGTCATGAAAAGTCACTGATAAAAGATGATTAAAAGCAGTGTTTTGCAATGTGATAGCAGTGAAAAGAAAATCGATTAGAGCAGTGATGTATAGCAGTGATTACATGATGAAACAATGACATATACTGTTAGAAATAGTGACATTCACTGTTAGAGCAGTCACAATAAGGATCAGAACAGTAAGTAAATGATAGGTCATGAAGAGCAATCCAAGGAATGTCAAAAAAGTTAGCCAATGAATAAATAAGAAGAATCATAAATAAATGAGAACAACTGATGATGTATCACAAGAATATCAGTTAGAACAGCCATGATTCATCAATGAGCATTCATGAGTTGTTAAAGGGAACAGTAGGACAAACGCCTTGGGACAATGAAGATTGAAATGCTAAGAATCAATGATCCACAAGATTCAAATTGGAGAGATGGAATGAAGACAGTGAATGTAATGGAAAAAATAGTGATCAAATTGCCTTGGTTATTGATTGAATCTACACATTTGAATATCTATATATATTGAACTAGCAAATAAGAAAAGACGTGACTGTTCACATTAGAAATGACATGTTAGTTCATAATGAAGTGACATGACTGTTCATAACAATTACCATTTGTTCCCTTCATTATCGATTATACTTTGTTCTCTTAACCATATCCTTTAGATGTTATTTATCCTTTAGATGTGATGTGATGTGTTTTTAAGCTTTATTCAATAATGGGTGCCTGAAACAAGTTTTAAATTTTAAGAAATCTCTATTTATTTTTTTTGCCGAGTCATAGCCAAGTCGTTGCCGAGTCATCGGTGAGTCACGGGTCGAGTCAGCCTTGCCGAGTCCAAGTTTTGATTCTTTGGTGTGAACCACTACTCATGAATCATGAGTCAATGAGTTTGACTCAAAAAACTACACAGTTGAATCTTGATAGCAATATCACAATTTGACTTGCTGTGGAAAATATCTCCTACTTATTAATTGACGAGCTTAAGGGGCTTTCTAATGAATGGTTCATAAGGCATAACACTTGGTGAAGGTTTTGCAAATGAGGATGCAAGCAGAGTGGGTTTAACCATGGAGGAAACTCCGTAGTTAAGCGTGCTTGAGCTGGAGTGGTACTGGGATGGATGACCTCCCGGGAAGTCCCGGTGCTTCACCTCCATAAGCATCACCTAGAGCCAATGAGTGGTAACTATTCCATTCATTCTCATGAGAGATGGGTTCATGTAAACCACTACTCATGAATCACAGGTTAATGAAAAGAACTCTGAATTTCTGAATTGGGAAATCCATCTTCCATTTGGGTGACAGAATCCAATAGATGCTTCAAAATGTTTGAAGTTCTTTCACCAAGCTTTATCAAATGGATCTCTCATGAGAATGAATGGAACAGTTAGCATTCATTGGCTCTAGGTGATGCTTACGGAGGTGAAGCACCGGGACTTCCTAGGAGGTCATCCATTCCAGTACCACTCCATCTCGAGCACGCTTAACTACGAAGTTTCCTCCATGGTTAAACCCACTCTACTTGCATCCTCATTTGCAAAACCTTCACCAAGTGTTATGCCTTATGAACCATTCATTAGAAAGCCCCTTAAGCTCATCAATTAATAAGTAGGAGATATTTTCCACAGCAAGTCAAATTGTGATATTGCTATCAACATTCAACTGTGTAGTTTTTTGAGTCAGACTCATTGACCCGTGATTCATGATTAGTGGTTCACATGAACCCATCTCTCATGAGAATGAATGGAACACTTAGCACTCATTGGCTCTAGCTGATGCTCACAAAGGTGAAGCACCTGGACTTCCCGAGAGGTCACCCATCCCAGTACTACTCCAACTCAAGTGCACTTAACTATGGAGTTTCCTCCGTGGTTAAACCCACTCTGCTTGCATTCTCATTTGCAAAACCTTCACCAAGTGTTGTGCCTTATGAACCATCGATTAGAAAGCCCCTGAAGCTCATCAACTGGTTCGTAAGGCACAACACTTGGTGAAGGTTTTGCAAATGAGGATGCAAGCAGAGTGGGTTTAACCAGGGAGGAAAATCCATAGTTAAGTGCGCTCGAGTTGGAGTAGTACTGGGATGGATGACCTCCCAGGAAGTCCCAGTGCTTCACCTTCGTAAGAATCACCTAGAGCTAATGAGTGCTAACTATTCCATTCATTCTCATGAGAGATCCATTTGATAAAGCTTGGTGAAAGAACTTCAAACATTTTGAAGCATCTATTGGATTCTGTCACCCAAATGGAAGATGGATTTCCCAATTCAAAAATTCCCAGCCACCATCTTCAATAAATTTATCTAGATCATCTGTAATGGTCTTCAAAATTGGCCGCCAGTTCAAGTTCATTCTGCTTTCATAATACTTTATATCCATTGAGTTTAGCCATTCTTTGATGCCATCAAGAGAAGATTGAGGAATAACATCAATGCGGAGTACATCCCACTTGAAGTCTTTGAAAACAATAGCCATATCAAATGCCTTTTGCCCAAGTCCTACTCTCTCAAGGTTAACTATCTCAATCTCACTAATGGTTATTACTAAGAAAGGCAATTCCACCAACTCTACCAAATAGTTTACGGTAGGAACAATAAAAGTAGAGGCTTTGAAAGGAACTCCATGAAACCTAGCTCTCTAAATGGTATATCAAACTCCAATTCGAAATCTTTTAGATGAGGCTGCTCCCATAGCTCTGTTACTCGTTTAACAAACCCTTCAAACTCTCCATTGATTTTTATTTTCATGTGCCTCTCTTGCTGCTCTTCCTCAATTTCATTGGGATCATACATGGACCTTCTTGCCCCTCCTAAAGTTTGGACCACATCCATTACTTCCACATAAAACTGGACATCCTTAGTCTTCTTAGTTCCCACCATAATATGGTTATGCAAATGAAAATGAAGCAAATTAATCATCTCCTTCTCTACTGGCTGGAAGAATGCGTGTTTAATATTTTGATACATGATATCAGCTCTCTCTTCTGCTCTCATGGTTGAATACAGAAATCCATTATAGTGGGCCTCTAGAGTTCTAGTCATCTTTCTTCCTCTTCCACCAAATGTCGGCCCGATCCACAAGTCTGCCAACCTAATTGGCTTTGTTTTTGAAAGCTGAAGTTTCTTCTGAGTCACCAGTGTAGGTCTCTCTACCTTTTCAAACTCTGTCATAGCTACAGACCGTCTGTGGGATTTGATCATTTGTACCACTTGGTTGATGATGTAGGGGCATCTAGCAGGGCACCTGAGCCCAGGAGTGGAATGGCATTCAGAGATGTTCAATTGCAATGTTAGACTCAATATTCAAAGCAAAATTCATAATCAAGTCTAAAGGTCATTGTAATGTAATAAGGAATAATGCTATAAAAGCAATGTAATAAGTGAAAATCCCATGTAATGAGTCAAAATGTCATGTAATGGTCATATAGGGTTAAGGTCTAAGTGGTTTTAGGTTTATAGGCATTAAATGGGTCCTTGACAAAGAATAGTCTCAATGACAGAGACAGAGGATCAATCTTCAAAAAAGGAGCATTGATTGAGGATACATTACCTTGAGACTGAGATCTTCAAAAGGTTGCAGTCAAATGGAAGATTACAGTCTCAAAGGAATATAGGAGAAATGTTTGGAGACAAAACAGTGAGAGAGGCTTTACTCAAAAAATGCATCCAAGAAGGTGAGTACCTGGAAGATGGTTTGCTTCAAGGAAGTTAGAATTCTATTTCCTCAGTTTGATTGTTACAGTAGAGGATAGAGAGCAGTTGTTACAGGGTTCTTTGCTCTTGAGTAATTTGAACCTCAAAGGCAGAGCTCTTCTCATCTCTTTAACATTACAAGTGGTTGTTTAAAGAAGATTTCTAGGTTTGGATGGTCCATAGTAAAATTTCCCAAAGAGTGTATCGAGTCTTCCCACATAACGTTTTAAGCTTGATGGGAACATAGGCAAAAAAAAGGTTTCTAATTAGATTTTAACAAAATTTTTAGCCCTTCCATTATATTCATATTATTTAACATCTTCATAATCACCACTGTAGCTTTCAAGGTGATTCATCAAATTAAAAACAAAGCCTCCATGGCTTCTTACAACCTTTGAGTATTGTAAACTATAAGTAATATTCAGTAGAGAAATATAGCGAGGTAAGTGAGGACATTCTTCATTATAAGAATGAAATGATAGACAAGGGTAACTCTCAGGTTTAGTCTTTAACCATGCAAACTGTAATTGTAGAGACCGGCCTGGTTATTACCGTTGACATTCAATTATCTATTGAGCTTACGAGCTTGGAGAAGAGAACTGCAAACTGCAACACCCTCACCAACTGTAAGAAACAGCTAATTTGGTCACAGAATTTCAGTGAACTTTTCCTTTTGAAGATTCTCCATGAGATCTGACCCAGGGTTTCTCAATGCAAGCTAAAGATCATGTATACTCCTTGTTAGTATAATTCACATTGTTTACAATACAAAATAGATTTTTGTTAAATTTTGTTATAACATAAAGATAGTCACACTTATTTAAAACTTGTAAGCTTGGTGAGCACTTGGATTTTTATTGATTTATATGTAGGTTCTAGGCCAGTAATGAAATAGTACACAATTTAAAAAGGTCAAAGTTTAGAGTTTACTGTTTAAACCAAAATTCTATGAAGTGTTGATATAGTTGACATGTTTTATACAGAGTACATACTGCTGAACACGTTTAAACAACACATTCTAAGCTTTCACTTCTTCGGTTGATTTATTAGGAATGCTTTTACTTAATTCAATAAGACCCACTTATTAAATTTATTAGGAATGTTATTACTTAATTCAATAATACCCACTTATTAAATGATTTTAGATGAATGACATAAACAAATCAAAACTTAAAATAAATTGTTTAAACCAAAATAATATTTTGTTCAAACCAAAATTATGATAATAGTTACCTGAAGGCCTTTCAGTTCAATTATTCTCTTGAGCTCTTTGAGCATTTTGATTCCACTGGTGTCAACAGTGGTTACAACTGCATAAGCGAAAAAAGAGAATGAAAAGCAGCACCAAAGTACAATACAAACCAAACCTGCTGGAGTTTGACCATATACAGTTGTATATCTAAATCCCAGAATAAAGGAAACAGGAATGGTTGTATATGATAAAATTAGGGTGCATTTATTCCATTTTATTCTGCTCCATAGTTTTGTTACTAGAAAACTGATTACAAGTGAAGGGAAATCCTTTTACAAAAAAGAAATGATGCATCAAATATGTAAGCTTTCAGAACTTATGGCCCATATCTATAATAACATACTACAAAGTGTCTTCCTTCATCTTGGCAAGATGCTCCTCTTCATCCATTATCCATCTCATTATCCTGCATACATTGTAAACTTTATTAAGGTCCCCAATAAACAATCCATGTAATGAAGACTGTAGATTAGAGATGTGTCAAAGCAGAAGAGCTCAGAAGAGAAGGGTTATGGTGAATGGGTGCTCATGACATTGCTATTGCTTGGATTACTCAAAACATCAAATAACAAATAATATATAAAGTTATAAACTGTTAAGGGGAGGGAGAACAGTAGTCGTATGGACTATCTTCTTCAATATCAAATACCATCATGCAATTCATTAAAATATTATGCTTAACATAATATATTCTAAAAATGACATTTTTGAAATTCTAGCAAAACTTAATCTAAAAATGACTACTATTCAAAAGATGAGTTATTCGAAAGAGGGTTATTTGAAAGATGGGTTATAAATAATTGAATCAAGCATGACTACATTCAGGAAGCTGCATGACTGAATTTAGGAAGCTGACCCTACACATAGGACATTCATTATGTCTATTGAAAAATAAGCTTTTAAAATAAACATAGACAAATCACCTTTCTCTTAAGTAGCTTGAATTGGAAAAATAGATTCAAGCTACAATGCTTTGAATTCAATAAAAACTTAGAATTAAATAATATTTTGTAGCTTAGCAATTTAGGAGTGCTGGAGTGATTACCAGTTGTGATGTAGCAAGATGTGCATGAACCTTCAATGTTCATCGTGTCAATGGAAATCATCTCTTTATTGCCATCAATATTGTAGTTCTTGAACAGTGCAAAAGTTCTGCCAACTGCTATTCCTTCCTGTACGGGAATAATTCAAATCAACTAGAGGTAATAAATTACTAGCCAATGAACATAATTATAAATCTTTGATGAGCTGATCTTTTAAACTTTTTTCTTGCAAATTCCACCTTTTAAGGAAAAACACAAAATTGTTAGATATAGCCACTAAAAGAAAAGACCGGAATGAAAGGAAAAATATTGTACCAATTAATGATATGAAAAAAAAATAGTGGGATAAACTTAGTTCACTTATGATGTTCCACCTTTTACATATGGTGGGCCCGAATATATGCAATGTTAGGTCATAAAGTTTCTTATAAAACATATCATTTCCTACAAAAAATGTCATGGGATAATCAATCCAAAACTTGTTATGAATAGGTAAATGCCTATTACAATATAAAAAATAATTATTTAAAGTACCTGGAATCTGAGGACATTTTATAGGCATTGATTCATTATTGTCAATCAATAATGACGTCTGCGTCGCACCCGTGCTAGTAACACGGGTAGATCCAAGAAATGGTGGTGAATTATCACCAATACATGTAGATTGATCAGTATCTGGTGTACCAAGCGGTGCCATCGGGGTATCTCCTGCTCCAAAAAAATAATCCACTATGTGATGCACCCAAGATTAAAGTACACCAGATACTGATCAATCTACATGCATTGGTGATACCCACTTGATGTCGCCTTTGGTCTCATCATCATAAGAACATGACCCCCCATTAGCAAGGAAATATTGCATGCGTTTGTCAAATTTTTTTCTAATCTTTTGCCACATCAACCTGCACTGAGTGGTCAACAACAAGATCCATAGGTACCTGCAATCATAAAGTTGATAAATACCAATAGTTGGCGTAAAGAAGAAAAATACCATAAACAATAGCATTTCAAAAATGACTAAGAAATATATATCTGATCTAGAATTCAAAGTAATAAAGACATAAAGAGCAGAGATAAAGCAATCGTGATTAAATAGTAATCTTCAAAAACCTATGTTGTTAATCTTTCCATCATACAATGTATTAGGATTTATTGAAGAATATAAACACACAAAAAAATTGACAAGAAAATAATGTAGCACATAGACTTAGAGTCCCTAAATCTTCAACAAAATATGGAATGCAAAGCCAACACAATGAATTTCCATTTCTCAAGCATAAGAAATTCAAGCTTATTTCTCATGGAACAGCACAAGATAGAAACAAAGATGTATAGGAAAACACAGTGTGGTATCAATGTACTAATCTACCCCATAGGCACAAAAGAGACATACTAAAATACACCCATAGTTCAATTATTAAGTGTTATTTTTATCTTTTCAAATATTTGAAAAATGTATGGCTATCAAATACAAAGCTTTGTGCTCAATAAATAAAAGGTAAGGTTTTGAACATGTAGATCCACTTGTTATCTGAGGTTCGAATACATCGTAAACTCAAGCGAATTAAACTGGAACTCCTGGGGGAATTGGATTTCTATTTCAGCACAAAATAGAAACATGATGAGAAATGATGAAAATGTTTTATTTTTCACTAAGCATAAGATATAGAAACTAAAGAAAAAGTGCCACCATTTTATACTAAAATGAACTAAAACAGTCTTTCAAAATATGAAGGCAACAACAATACTTACGGATAGGGACCATAAATCTTTACTTGACGAATATGGGTATCCCATCCATTTTGATGATTAGACAATACAGCAAGCTGCAACATAAATGTTTGCACAAATACATCCTTGAAATGAATTAACAAAGGAAAATCTGTAAGTCTAAGAAGAATGGAAAATGTTTAATTAAACAAGATCACCATCATGAAAATTTGTAAGTCTAAGAAGAATGGAAAATGTTTAATTAAACTAGAGATGTTACCAATCTCTCTTGGAATCTGACCAACGAAAATAGAGTTGTACAAGCTTAAATGCCTTAAATTGTTGAGCTTGTGAAAGTGTGATGGGATGGCAAGAGGAGGGAAGAAGGCATTGTGACTGAGGTCCAAGTGCTCTAGATAGTGCAGTTGGAATAGTCTCCCACGAAGTTGCCTCCACGTCATGAATGGATACATTATCTGATCTTGTGTAGTACCTCTTGTCTTGGCTCTAGCAATGGCTGTGCTAGTTTCAAAAATTCTAATTTAGAAATGTATAATTCTATTAAAATAAAAGCATTAAAAATTTGACTGTTTCCAAGAAAACATAGATTGAAATGAATGTTGAAAACCATACCAGAAATATGAAGTATGTTTCTGCCATACTTCTTTGCCATATGAGGTGAGTTTAAAACTCATATCAAGCTGAAGAATCTCAAGCATAGAGTAACAAAAAGGAATGATAATAAGACACCTGAATGTGAATCTAGATCACAAAATCCTCCATATGCACCACCACTAACATGTACACGATCCCACAACCATGTATTTCTTTGTATCATAATGATCTAATGCAGGAGAATAGAGAAGCTTGGTGAAGGAGCAGTGTTGGATGATAATTTGTTGATGGAGGTTAAGCCTGAACAGACACCAGTCATGTTGAAAGTTGGTTGCTTCATGATTGAAGAGGTTTGGTGATGGATTACCTATAAGGGGGTCTATAGTGAGGTGTTTACACATTTAGTTTGGCTTGGAGTTGATGGGAGGGGTCCTTTTGATAAAACCCTCATGGTATGTCCCTAAAAGAAAGGGTTTGGTGGCAAATGAGTTAAGTGAAGGGTGGAGACTTGGTGAGTTGGAAATGTGTCATTTCTCAACCTCTAGAATGACTATTTCAGCCTTTTGAGTCTTGGGAGCAAGTGGAGTTAGGGGTTGCTATGTAAAAGTGGAGAATTAGGCCTAGTGAGGATAGGCTAGGGGTATTGGATCTTGGGTATGGTCCAAAGGAGTATAGGTTGAATCTTTCAGAGGATTTAAAGAGCCCAAATGGGTATTTAGATAATATTTGATTTTACTTAGTTGTTTGGGGAAAGTAAGAGGAAAAGTCAATTTAATGACTGGTGAGGGCTACAAGCTTCAAGGACTGATTGTGTGTGTTGGATAGAAGATGGGTTGTCCGAATCAAATGGGTTGTGGGAATATGGTGGATAGGTCATAAAAAGATGTTTTGTGAATTTAAAATGAAGGTTGGATTCTTGTGTGAAGGTTTGGTGTTTGAGAGAAACTAGGTACACTTGGGAGTCAAGGCATTGAGGGATATTGAGGTAAAGAAGCAATTGCAAAGTGGAGTGGATTTGTTGTCTGAGGTAATCAATATGGATGCCACACACCAGCTCTGCATCAGGTTGCAAGAAAAGTGGGCTTAACGTTGGAGGAACCTTTGTAGTAAAGAGCACTTGAACTAGAATAATATTGGGATGAGTGACCTGCTGGGAAGTAGCGTTGTCTAAAATGAATCAAGGCAGTGAACCTATTGCAGAGGAGTGTTTGGTTGATATCCTAAAGTCAAGAACTTCTTATTTATCCTCGAGTTGAACTCTAGTTCCTTGAGTGGATTCTAAGACATTGTTGAATCCTCGAGTTGAACAGGGTTCCTTAAGGGGATATTAGAAGGCTCTGCATCAAAAACTCTAAGCTTGTCTTTAAAATTTGAGCTTCACTTGGTTTCAAGAATAGTTTAATATTCTCTACTAAACAAGGCCAACCACGTGAAGGTGGAAGCTCATTTGGCCCCTCCCCCCCCCCCCCCCCTAACATCACTCTAAATTCCCCATTAACATTTAATAACATTCATTCATTCATTCATTCATCTGGCATTTTTGAAATATAACATTCAATCATTATAATCACATGATAACATTCATTAACACATAAAATTCATTAACACACAACATTCATAAATAATTCATTAACACATAATTCATTAACACACAACATTCACGAATAATTCATTAACACATATTAACACACATCATTCATCAACATTACTAGTACAAAATTACATCCATTAAGACAAAGTTCTTTCATTAGCAATAAATGTTAATTACAATCATTTCTTTTTGGGTTTCTTGCTATTTTTTTTAATCATATAATTTCTAAGAGGAAGATCAATGTCCTCATCATTCCCCTCCTCTATTGAGTCTAATCCCAATGTGTGTCTCCTCCTCATCTGTTCAGGAATAGGAGGCCGCTGCGCTGAAGGGGGTCTGCTACAATAACTACTTCATGAGTTAAATTCACACTTTTATATTATTGAATTACAAGTATTTATGTAAGTAAAAGAACTATAAATCAAAAAATTAATTTAAAAGAACAAAACATAGATTTTCTTTACCTGAATGTGCCACATGATCTACATGGTGATCAGTCTGAACATCCTCCAGCACTCGTTCAGCATGACCTGATTCTGTATCCTCTAAACTATACACAAAAATGTTACACCAAGTTCAATTTAAGATGTTAAATTATATTAATAATTACATAATTAGTTTTAAATAGCAAATGAGCACCTCCTTGGACAGTATGATCCACATCAGTGGCTTCATGATGCGGCACTGTAGGCTGCATTGCAATGTAATGGACATTATTATCAAATTGATTGTTGCTCAAGTATTCAATTTCTAATATATTTTTTGGCATATTTACCTGTGCACATGATGCAGGAGACTCTTTGGTTGGGCCAGTGGAAGCTTGCCGTAGGCATTCAGCCACGCCTTGATAGCCTTCCTTGAAGGCAATTTTTCTGTGTTCTTCCGTGGCCTCTAAATTAAAATCAGAGCCCTGCATTTTTTGATTAAACAAAATTATTTGCATTTTATAAATAATTTTTCTCTGCAATTCATTTACTGCTACTTACAATGCGAGCTTTAATTTTTGAATATCCACCAGTGCCAAGTCTGTGTTGCCCAATCTTTTCCAGTCTGGCCTTTGTTGCCTTTGAAGTGTCATGCAACCTATGAAAAGTTTGAAAAAATGGTTATAAAAACATGTATATGGAATAACAAATGAAACTTTGAAATGCTGAACACATTGCCTTCAATGGTGAAAATCTCTAAAACATCATACCAAGATATTATATTGAAAAATGATGATTGCATTCAAAATTTAATTATCATCTCAAAAGTCCATGCCAAACACCTTATCACTAGTAGTTAATACTATTGCATACCTTCTCGCATTTGTTGGCAAAACTCCTTTTTGAGCGTCCGCTTTCTCCTTTGCATCTAAAATAAATTCACTCCAATCCCTCGCTGAAATAAAGGGAGGACGCTCGTACTTTGGGTTCTGGATGAGACTCTTTCTATATTGGTCCCTCACAGTCTTAAGATGTTTGCAAGCTCTTTCCAAAATTTTCTTCTCATCAAAAATATTATTGCCAAACTCATGCTGTAAATCTTTGATGAGCTGATCTTTTAAACTTTTTTCTTGCAAATTCCACCTTTTAAGGAAAAACACAAAATTGTTAGATATAGCCACTAAAAGAAAAGACCGGAATGAAAGGAAAAATACTGTACCAATTAATGATATGAAAAAAAAATAGTGGGATAAACTTAGTTCACTTATGATGTTCCACCTTTTACGTATGGTGGGCCCGAATATATGCAATGTTAGGTCATAAAGTTTCTTATAAAACATATCATTTCCTGCAAAAAATGTCATGGGATAATCAATCCAAAACTTGTTATGAATAGGTAAATGCCTCTATCATGTGCGGGATCCATATCATCCTGTGACAAAGATTAAATATAAAAACTTTAGCGAACTAAAAGCAATAGACTTAGCAAAAAAAAACTTATTAATAAAATAGTATATAGTACTTACCACCCTCATGATAGTAACTTTGTTTGTATCTATGCGATTTAAATGATAATCTATTAGCAGTTCTTCCCCTGCACTTATTGATTTTATTGCACATACAAAAACTTGATTCCCCTCATGCGCCTCAAATATGCAATTGGGTTGCTTATTAGTTGATGAAGGTCACGTACTATTTATAAAACCTGCAATATTACCTGTTGCTTTTGGTCTCCCATCAATATACATTGCAAATCTTTTACTTTGATCATTTTCTTTCCTTTGTATATAATTAGCTGATAGTGCATACCTACGCATACTTTTTTTATATTGAACAATCCACATCCAATCATTGTAATTGTAACACAGACCGACATACTCAAACAATTCAACAACTCTATTGTAATATACCTTTATCCCATCCATGGAAAATAGGCCCAAACCATGTAATGAGGATGGAGCAATGCGATATATCCTCTCATTAACACAAAAATTAGTATTAATTGGAGGTAGCTCATTGGGTACCCATTCTTTCTCAATGTGTGTGTACCGAAAAGGCACCTTGATGTCGCCTTTGGTCTCATCATCATAAGAACATGACCCCCCATTAGCAAGGAAATATTGCATGCATTTGTCAAATTTTTTTCTAATCTTTTGACCTCTAGTTGATCTCCCTGTTTTAGCCGTACTACATGTAGAACTTTCATCTAGCATTCCCTCATTTCCCTCATTCGATGTAGATAGATCTAACAAGTACCTATTTGGTGGGTGCTGCAATCCATCAAATGAGATATTGCCACATCAATATATATAGAATAATCAAGTCGTGACCCATACGTATAGTTCTTCTTTGTCTATACATGAGAGATATAAAATGTACTAGGTTGAAAGTGATTATATATTATATTTCTATACGGTTCTTTGTCTATATATACATTATATGATTATATAATATGTCTATTTATAACATACGTGCTCAGTGATAAACAAGAAGAATATAAGAAAATTATGTCTATTTATTGACTTATACCTGCCGATCCATGTCACTGTGCATGATCCACGCCAAAGGGGTCAAATTTACTGCATATGTTAATCATTTATCTTAAGTTAGCTAAATATTACATGATACGTATGCTAAAAATAACTTAGAAGATAACATGAACAATATGCAACATCGTAAACATGAACAAATTTACCTTATGTATGGAATGCAAGATCGTCAACAGAAGGCCGGGGTGACAATGTCTGTAGTCAATTGTCTGTTTGCAAAAAGGGTGATAATCAAACACAAATATACATGTATCAACAGCAATTAATTGAGCATCATAAACAAAAAATTGGTAATTATAAATCACATATGTCGTAATCATTAGAATTGAACAGAATAAATATGTAACCATTACAATTTAAAGCAAAACATAAATATGTAATCATTAGAATTGAACACAATAAATATGTAACCATTTCAATTATGTCATTGATCATCATCATCATCATCATCATCATCATCATCATCATCATCATCGCCATCACCATCGCCATCATCACCATCATCGCCATCATCAACAGCATCACCGCAATCATCATCGCCATGATCACCATCACCACCGTCATCACCACCACCATCATCATCATCATCATCATCATCATCATCATCTTCTTCTTCATCATCTTCAGTATCTTCTTCTTCCATAACATTATACTTTATCGGCCTTCCTCTTGGATCATGTCTAACAACAAATGACCAACCCTGTTTATGTGGAACCTCTGAGTAAAACCCTTGCTCACACTAGCTTGGAAGAACATAGGGCTCATCTCCAACTAGCTCAAATGACCTTGTATTAATCATTGTAAATCCATTATCATGTTGAATAACAGTTCTATCTGGATCATTTTGATTCAGTCGTAGCCTGTACCATTTGACGACAAATAAAACTACTTTGAAGGAGTTAAAGTCACACTCAATTATATCATCTAAGATGCCATAGTATTGATTTTGAGATTGTTGAGGATGTAGGTCATTTCTAGATGATATATTGGTGATCTTGAAAACTGCACTTATCCCAGAATCACAAGTTTTCTTTGTATCATCCAACTTTTTTATACGAAATTTGTGGCCATGATAGTACATAGCTTTGTGGTGCTTGACCTGCAATTTTTAAAGTGTGTAAATTATTTGTATCATGAGTTGATATGAAACATATGAGTCATGATCATTAATAAATTTGTACGTACCTGTCCACCTCTTAAACCATGTGCTAGATCAATTACCATTGGAGTAACATTGGGATCTCCATTACGATGAGCTTCTCTAACCAATGAAGCAACACCTTCCCATGTTAATGAGCAACCATTTTGTTGACATCGTTCAATCCATACCGTCATCCAATCAAGATTGTTTGCAATATACAAATGTATTGCATCCCATTCTCGACCAGCTGTATCAAAAACATCTTAGATTTATTGCATCCGACTCTCGACCAGATTTATAAGAATTAATTAACTACAATAACATCTTAGATTTACCTCTCACTTTCCTCAATCTACCTTTGCCCATCAAGTGCTCCCCTTCAAATTTGTTAATGGAGTTGGGATCCCAAATACGATCTACATGGATCTTTGCTGCAAACTTAGGAAGATATTCACTAATGTACACCATGGTCTGGTATACCATATATCCCTCTACCATAGAACCCTCAGGATGTGCTCTCTGTCGAGCCAAGTCTTTCAAAAATTTTAAGTGCCTCTCAACCATCCACATTGACCTAGTTGGTACAGGTCCGCACAATTCAATCTCCTCAACTTGATGTAAGAGGTAATGTTCTTGTGCATTGAAAAAAGTTGAAGGTAGACACTTTTGCATTTCACACATAAGAAGAGGAATTTTTCTCTTCCAGTATTTTATATCTTCTTTATTGATTTCTTTAGATGACAACCACCTCATGTATTTTCCAAGATCATATATAACTTGTTTGACACCGTTGGCAAAGTGGTGTGGGAGAGATAGAGGTAGAACATACCGCAATATTTGTAAAATGATCTCGTCAATATTTTATAAAAGAATGCAATGAAAACCACATGCAGTATACAAATATATAGTGAATACAAAGTAATATGAATTACCTTAATAAATATATGCCAATCGTGTGTTTTCATCCCTGGCCCAAATTCACTTTTCTTTGATATGAGATCATTTATGTTCGCAGCAAATCCTGTAGGAAATCGTATTTTCTTTATAATTTCTTTTATAGCATTGCTCTGTTGCTCCGACAATAACCATGGAAGAGCACTTGTATCAATCTGGTCTCCATTTTGATTGGATTGAATAAAATTTTTCATTGCATGGTTGGATTCTTCAATGTCACTACAAATTTTGATGATTTGGTCTTTGTCACGCCTTCCATCCAATATTTTCCATAATGTCTCTGTTACATTCTTTCCAATATGCATAGGATCAAACAAATGCACGATTGGGAGTTGCTCGTAGTACAGCAACCTAGTAAATTGCGTAGGATAACTTTTGAGTCCTTTTGGAAGTTGGTCATTGATGCCTTGATGACCTTCACAAGCATCAATTACATCATCAGTAAACAAAACACAATATCAAAAGATAAATTTGAAACAAAACCCATCAGATGGAATGACATTACCTCGATGATTTATTTTATTGTATGCCAACTTCCATAGGCAAGGTGTCATTCTCCATGGCTTTGATGTAGTCTCTTCTTTCCCATTAAAAAGATGTTTTTCAGTAATTCGGTACTTATGATTTCTGTGGAGAAAGTGTCTATTCTCATCGAACACCTGCTTTCTCAAACTTTTTGAATGACGAGATTTTGTCTTTGGACCACAAACTGGACATGCAAATTTTCCCTTTGTCTAAAGACCTACAAGATCATGTCTAATTGGATTAAATGTGTTAACTTTGTGTTAGCACTATAACATACCAAAAAAGAGGTGTTATGAAGAGAACATACCACAAAAATGTGTTAGCCCAGGGGCATCATGTATTGTCCATACAAGCATTGCATGGAATTGAAATTGTCTTTGTCCTATTGGTCTAGAGATGTCATACATAGTGACCCCATTCCATAACACCATCAACTCGTCGATAAGGGGCTCAATATATACATTGATATCTTTAACTTGGTACTTACCTAGTTGAATGAACAAAAACATTACATAATTATTATGACCATTTTGATGGATTATTAATAATAAATTAATTTAGATGACCATTAAATCAAAAAATACCTGGAACAATCAGTGACAACATTATGTGCTCCCTCTTTATGGACAACCAAGGAGGAATGTTATTGTTGATAACAAAAATAGGCCACACCGAGTAAGTAGATCTCATCTCTCCAAACGGATTGACACCGTCCACTGCCAATGAAAGCTTGAGATTACAAGGTTCTTCTTTAAAGTGTGGCCATTTTTCTTCTATTTCCTTAAATGCCGAGCCATCTGCAGACATTCGCATAATGCCATCTTGACTTCTATTGTGTGCATGGTAATTCATAAATTGTGCCAAGCTATTGCACTTGAATAATCGTTGCAGACGTGGAATAATGGGAATATGTCAAAGAACCTTGCGAGGCACCTTTTTTGTTATTCGATCTGATTGATATCTACTAATATGACAAATAGGGCATTCTGTTGCAAATTCATGCTGTTTATAATATATAATATGATCATTCGGACATGCATGTATTGTTTGATATTCCATTCCAATATCTTTCATAATGGCAGATAATTCTCGGTACGAGTGAGGTAGGATGTTTGATGGTGGTAACAAACACTCACCTACCAACCTACAACCAAAAATATAATTTGTTAATTTAAAGAATATTAATTGCTACACGATTCATCCAATATTAATTGCAAGGGAATTACGACTAAAATAATGAAAAAATATGACATACCTTAACATACGTGTCATTGCTACGTTGGATAAACCATTCATAACCTTTAGGTTCACCAACAACAATACAGCGGCAAGAAGAGTTGTTTCGGAGCCTTCATATAGGGGCTCGTGTGCCTTCTCAAGTAAAGGTACATCAAGGTCTGCATCAACATCATCATCATCTTGATCATCATGATCATATTGATCTTCTTCATCATCATGGTCTTCTTCCATGATATCATTACCTTCTACTTCTATGTTCACACCTCCATGTTCCCTCGTTTGGAAATCCACATTCTCCAAATTGTCATTGTCCATAACATGAAATTGAGGGACATTGACCTATATGAAAATGATGACCTTATATTAACCATGATCATGTTGTCATCATCAAATCATGTCTTATGTATTTTATAAAATATTAAAATACATACCAATGGACGAAATTCGTTTCCCCCTTCAATGTGACCATGTTGCCTATAATGTTCCTCAGCTGTTTTGATTAGATATCTTCGAGTCTTTAAGCCCTTACAAAGTTTGCAAGGACAATAACATTTTCCATCACCCTTTCTTTTTAAGTTAGACCATAGTCTAGCAATTGTCTCCCTATTTGTTTGTGCGTTGATATCGTCAGACATGGTCTTTCTTGAATGGAATGACTCGTTGGTGGAAGAAGGATGATTTGTTTGCAACCTGCTGATAAAAATCGTTAGTGAACAACCATTTTCTCAACCATTTTAATATCGAAAACATCATATGAAATATCTTTATCATTTAGATTTTAATGCTATATTTTAACTTTTAATCAAAATTATGTGTAATATAAGGACCCTATATCACCATTTTACTGAGAGTCAAGCATCAAGTCATCGGTAAGTTAACACAACTTGATATGAAGATCTGAAGATATTTGATACTTCCATCATCACCCATGACATAACTCTCAAGCCTAACATAAAGTCATTCATACAAAAGTAGCAACCTGTTAATTTGTTGATAGAACCCTTAATCTTCAAGGAAGTTCAAAAGTTACTTGCTGCAATGATAATTTTTCCTATCTGCCACTCCACTTGGGTGGAAAATTTGGTGCATGTACAGAAGAAGCAAGAGGGGATCTGTGTTAATTTTTGTAAGCTTAAAAAGGTGTTAGATTGGACACCCTAAGCCTCTGCATCAATTTTATGAGTTCACCTTTCAATAATGTTGAAGTGAGGTATTGGGCCCTCGAGAAATAAGCTTTCAGCTTGGTTAGATAATTCAAGAAGTTTAGACAATATATTTTGAGAAGCAATATATATGCCATTATGCTTGACCAAGTGGTCAAGAGATTGGTTATGTAGTCAGATTTGGGAGAGTGTCACGAGAAATAGATGGCTATTTTGCAAGAGTTTGATTTAGAGATGCATCCTATGGGATTGGTTTAGAGATGCATCCTATTTGATTTTTGAATTTAGCCACTAGCAGTTCAAAATTTGAAATGTATGGGTCTTTGACCACTTGCATTCTTCAAAGGTGGCCACGACCTTCCGAATGTAACAAACTAATCAAATAGCGTTAAGGTTTTCTTTTAAACCTTTGTATATAAAGCGACGATGTCAAGTTTTCTTCCTAGTTCTTTCCTGATTGAGCTCTTTTTGAATCATTTTTTATAAATATAAATATATATAGTGGTTCTTCCACTTTTGTCTAAACAAAATAAAATAAAACAAGATACCCTATAAGAAAAGATAATCATCTCCATCTTATCTACATTGATTCTTAGAAAATAACATACTACACAATAAAAAATAACCAATAAATGATAATCATCTCCTTCTTATCTATGTTGATTCTTATCTCTTTTATATATAATCAATTTTAGAGAATGAAATAGTATGCAATAAACGATAATCACCCCCCTTATGAAAAACAAGATAATCATCTAAGTTCAATATTCTAAAAAACAAGATGCCACTTGCAATAAAGTGACCATCTCCCTTCTATGTACGATGATTCTATAATTGAGTAAACTCTAATTCACAAGTAAAAAAATTCATACTATAATTTAGAAGGTCTAATTCACAAGTAAATAAATTCTTGGCAGCTCCTACATAACAAATTTTTAAAAATATATTGCACATTGAATCAATTTAAACCCAAGATGTATTTAAATTAAATTAAAAAATATATTCAAATTTAGATAAATCAGCATGATAGATCATCAATATATCACTAAGTCTACAATAAGCAACATTTTGTTACTTAATTCTTCCTTTGTTAACCCCATCTTCTCTTCTGTGAAACATAATAAACAATCACTAACAAGCTTCTAACATCTTGTATGTTTCCATCTTCTGCAATGACTACAAAATATCTCCTACAAAAAATTCACACAAAAAACTCAAGTATAAAAATTAGAAGCACTTTGAACCTAGATATATATTAAATACTTTTGGAGGAGTTGTTTAAAGCTAACTACACATGTAAATGTGTGCACGATAAAAATGTGATATAAATAAACATACCTATTTTAGTGGATGTTGACATATAGTCATAATAATTAGAAATATTGAAAATGAATGTCTTCAAAGATTTTATCTTTGTCGTATACCTATGCAAAGATGGATGCAAAATATTGAAGCATATCGAGTATGCAATCTATTTGTCAAATGTTAAAAAAAATAATAGATCTTTTAATCTCAAATCTATAAAACATCACATATCCCAAATAATAACCAAATACAAATTATAATTTTTTTTCAAATATGGGACAATTTACTCTTAGCTTTTTTGGATAAGTATCTTGCTGATTTTTTGGTTCCTCATGCCTCTCTTCTTTTTAAATCCAAAGACCAAGAAGGTGAAAAAAAAGAGAAGAAAAACCTACATCATCTCCATTTTTATTTTCTCATTTAAATGAAAATGAGGACTTTAGCATTCTCACCCCACAATTTGGAAATTTCTAAGTAGGGAGTAAGTGACTACTCCACTAGACTAAGCAGGATAAATGGATGCAAACACATGAATCCTTCCATCAATTCATAGATACATTAATTGTTACAATATTTTCAACTTGAAACTAATTAAATAATTTAATATTTTATCTTTCATTTGTAATAGAGCTCTAGTCACCTACATCAATATATTAATAATTAGAAATAAATTTTCACACATATACTTTGTGCTAGCTCTTCAAATGAGGACATTGATATGCCTGCAAAGATCATAAATATAGTCATTGCACATATGCTAACAAATACTAAGCAAGGTTCTTATAAATATGTCTGTAATCAAAGATTCTTGCCTCTATTATTTGATAGGTATATCTGCCTTTCTCATCATGCCCAGTGAAATGAGGACAGTCTCTCTAAAGACAACATGATAATGTACACTCACTGTAAGGATAGTCACAAATGAGGACAGTCACTATAAAGACAACATGATAATGTACACTCACTGTAAGGACAATCACAAATGAGGATAGTCACTCTAAAGACAACATGATAATGTACACTCACTGTAAGGATAGTCACAAATGAGGACAATCACTCTAAAGACAACATGATAATGTACACTCACTTTAAGGACAGTCACAAATGAGGACATCTTATAGTGAGTGTACATTATCATGTTGTCTTCATAGTGACTGTCCTCATGTGTCATAATATTAGAAGTTCACAAAATTATTTTTGTGAACTGTAATATTATTTTTGTTTTGTAATTTTTGTGACCTTGTGTAATTTCACAAAATGAGAAGTTCTCACATTGACTGTCCCTTGTGTAATTGCCACTTGAATGAGGATAGTCACTGTAAAGACAACATGATAATGTACACTTACAGTGAGTGTACATTATCATGTTGTCTTTAGAGTGACTATCCTCATTTGTTGAAGAAGAAAAGCATTAATGTGGTTCAATAGCAATACATTCAAGTGGCAATTACACAAGGGAGAATCATTGTGAGATGTCCTCATGTGTGACTGTCCTTGTCACAAATGAGGACATCTCACAGTGACTGTCCCTTGTGTAATTTCACAAAATGAGAAGTTCTCATAGTGACTATCCCTTGTGTAATTGCCACTTGAATGAGGACTGTCACTATAAAGACAACATGATAATGTACACTTATAGTGAGTGTACATTATCATGACAACATGATAATGTACACTTACAGTGAGTGTACATTATCATGTTGTCTTTAAAGTGACTATCCTCATTTGTTGAAGAAGAAAAGCATTAATGTGGCTGAATAGCAATACATTCAAGTGGCAATTACACAAGGGACGGTCACTGTGAGATGTCCTCATTTGTGACTGTCCTTACAGTGAGTGTACATTATCATGTTGTCTTTACAGTGACTATCCTCATTTGTTGAAGGAAAAAAGCATTAATGTGGTTCAATAGCAATGCATTCAAGCGGAAATTACACAAGGGACAGTCACTGTGAGATGTCCTCATTTGTGATTGTCCTTACAGTGAGTGTACATTATCATGTTGTCTTTACAGTGACTATCCTCATTTTTTGAAGGAAAAAAGCATTAATTTAGTTCAATAGCAATGCATTCAAGTGGAAATTACACAAGGGATAGTCACTGTGAGATGTCCTCATTTGTGACTGTCCTTATAGTGAGTGTACATTATCATGTTGTCTTTAGAGTGACTGTCCTCATTTGTTGAAGAAGAAAAGCATTAATGTGGTTCAATAGCAATACATTCAAGTGGCAATTACACAAGGGAGAATCACTGTGAGATGTCCTCATGTGTGACTATCCTTGTCACAAATGAGGACATCTCACAGTGATTGTCCCTTGTGTAATTTCACAAAATGAGAAGTTCTCACAGTGACTATCCCTTGTGTAATTGCCACTTGAATGAGGACTGTCACTATAAAGACAACATGATAATGTACACTTATAGTGAGTGTACATTATCATGACAACATGATAATGTACACTTACTGGTGCAGAGCACCTGAATTCCATCAGCAATTCCATCAGATGTTATCAGACTTTTCACATTCTATCCAACTTGGACTCCTTGCTTGGCAAGAACACACACTATTTGCAAGTTCCTTGTATGGGATAGCAGAATCTTTGAATGGTTTTAATAAAGTAATATAAGATGTTTTGTTTGTAATAAAGGTTAAAGGATTGATTTTATAATCTCCTTATAACCCCTCGAAATGTATGGACACAAGACCCCTTGGTGCACTTATAAACCTTGGGTATCGATTGGTCCCTTGGATGAAATTTTGTTATCTAGGTGTCTTTAGGTGTTTTAAGAGTGTTTGAAAGTCTAAAACATCAAATAAGGTCTTTTAGTCTTCCAAAACAAACTTTTTGTCTTACCCGACAAAAGTTGTTTTAAAGTTGTAATGCAACTTTTAAAGTTGCTAAGCAATTTTGAGTTTGAATTGGTTAAATGGCTACAACCATAAAAATGGTTAAGCCAACAGTGGGGAGAGCCTATTTAGGCTTGCAAATGACTGAGGAAATCGAAGAGATCCTCATTGTATTCAAATTGCTTTCAAATCAATAAAACTACCTGTTTCAGAGCAATTTTCTGTGCAAATCACGGTGACAGTACGGTGTACGGATGTGAAGGGGTGATCAAAACCTGTCTGAAAGTTGGAGCATCTCCATTTTATGCTTTTAGAATTGGTTTGATAACTTCAAGTCATTTTATATCAGAGTTATTCAATTTTCTTGTCTGCTGGTCTGAGAAACCCTTATTTTTAGGGTTTAGCCATTCAAATGGCCCTAACTTGAATTTTGACCGTTGGAAATTCTTCTTCCTCGGTACAATGCAAGTTAGGGAGGTCCTTTTTCATATTCCAAAAGATTTGAACCAGGAGGTTGAGGTTACACCATTTGGGAGCAAGCCCTAGGTCAAAAGCTTCTATGTTTTTTACTAGGAAAATGATATATAGTGAAAAATCAGAAGGTTACGGTGTGTGAAGGACCTTAAAACTTGGTTTTTGTGGACACCTAGGGTGAGGAGAACAACCTAAAACTCAGTGTTTGATCCCAGGTACCCATTCCTCATACTTTGTTTGGAAACCCAATCCTAAACCGCATGCATTAGGCCTGTGGACCTAACAAAGGAAGTGGACTATTGGAGTGGAGTCAGAAACTGAGATTTCGAGGTTTCATGGTGGAACTGGGGTTTGCTTGGCCTAATTTAACTTCTTGACAATTTGAGTATTGTTTTATGGCTCGATCGGAGTTTGAATAATGAGACTGAATGCTAGGATTAACTCTCTGTTCTATATGTTGTTTCTCTTCGTATCGATGTAAAATGTGGCATCGGATTTTGGTGTATATTGTAGCCTCTTGTTAGGGGTGGTTGTAGATTATGGTGTTGTAGTGACATTGTAAATAATTACACCCTAGTTGAAATGCTTTGGGCTGTAAATTGGTTTTGTTTGCAATGAAGGGTGAAGAGAAGCATTTGTGTCAGCTTGGTAGAAATGTTTTGGAGAGAGCTCAAATGAAACGAAAACAAGGAAATAAATATGGTTTCCTATCCTCAGGAAGGAGATTATCTAAGTGGGTATGGAAGAATAGGATTAACTGTGGCAAGAAAGACAGAAGCATGAAATGTAGTTGTCTGTATAAGTGTTGTTCGGGCAAGGCAGCATTGCATAACTATGAGAATTTTCGTAAGAGTTCAGTTCCCACGAGGGTGATGTATTTTTGGAATGGCTCATGGAATGATTTTTCTGTCCAAGTTTTGGATTCACTTAGAGATGAGTTTTTGGCTGGCATGCCCACTGTAGAGTTGGCAATAGATGGCTCTCCATATCTTGTTGATTTTTTGTGAATGCTGCAAATAGATTTGAGGGCCGGCTGTCAAAGGTCCATTGCTTGGATTGATGAGAATGGTTCATGATTTTTCCCCAAAGTTATCATTGAGGGTAATGCCGATGAAGAAGTTTCCTCTAAAGTTGAGGTCGAGATTGAAATTCGAATAAGTCCAACTGAGGCCTCAAATGCTAAGAATTGTGATAGAGTTGCTGCTAGTATGGAGGTTTCCAAAACTGAGCAAGTTTGTATTCCTAGTAATTTGAAGCCTGTGGCTGATGTGGTATCCATGAATGTTCCTAAATTAGATGAATTGATCAAAAAATATTCAACCGAGGGCCCCACTGGCGCAAATGAATTGTATAGAGATTTAAGAGATTCAAACTTGTTTAAGGATACAAAGCCACAGCCTGTAACCGAGTTACCTATAAAGACTTTCCAAGCAAAGCAGTTGCTTCATAAAACATTAGCTAAGGTTCGAACAGGTACAGATGCAACTTAGTTGGAGAATGGTCAGATATTGCGTGATGAGGTTAGGGATGGTGTCATTAATCACAATTTGCTTTCTGAATCCCAACAATGTTCTAGTTTTGTGGCTCGTGAATTTGAACAGGTGGGGGACAAATTGATCAAATTAGTGGATTGCGATACAGAGTATGTAGCTGTGAAAAATTGTTTCCTTACTGGCCTAAATAAAATTGGACTTGCAACCAATGTTACTGGTATTTATCGAAATTCACATACAAATAGGCTGGGACAGGCTCGGCTGCAGGTTTTCAACAAACAGGTTGAGATAACAAGAAATTCTCGTGGTAATGCAAATGTTAAATATGCATGGCATGGAGCATCCGATACAAGCATATCATCAATTATACTACATGGTTTTAGCAATAACAGATTAATGAATGGTGGTCCGGCATATGGTGTTGGTGTTTATCTTGCTCCAGAAGATTGCTCGTACCTGAGGTAGGAAAGATTATATTCAAAGATAATCTCTTTGGTGGGGATTTCTTTTAAATGTTTGAGTTCTAGAATGTTCTTTTCTTTAATACACTTTTTTTTTTTCTAAGAAGGAATGTTTGACAGACTATTATTTGCTTATTCTTTACAGTGTTCCATTTTCAGACTTGGACATTAATGGGGAACAGTATGCTGTGTTGTGCCGAGTTATTTTGGGGAATGTCGAGGAAGTTCCTCTTGGCTCTCATCAGTTCCATCTGAGCTGTGAGAACTTTGATTCTAGCATTAATGATATCACCAATCCAAAGCATTACATTATTTGGAGCACTCACATGAATACACACATTCTGCCAGAATATGTTGTCAGTTTTAAGGCTCCTCACCAATCGCCTAGTATTGTTGAATTGTGCTTTTTAATATCATCTCATACATGCTAATAAGCAATCTGCAATGTGGACAGTTGTATTTGTTGTATGCCCAGAGTAAAAATGCTGCCTAAATAATGTTTTTTGAATGTTATAGCATGTTCAGATGGATTGGAAGCAAATGAAGCGTCTGAGTCAGAGACATTTTTTTTAAACTTTTCTTAGATCATCATTAAAACATTCAGAAAATCTGCATAGTTCTTCTTGTTCCCACTAATCAAGACTCAGAATTTTCTCCAGGGAATAACAATAACTATTTCTTTAATTGATCAAACATTCATCTCATATGGGTATCTATAGAAGCATCATAGATTTTTATCAGATGATGTGCAGACATGTGTGTGAAGTGTGAAGTACAGACAATGCATTTGAGTTGTTTGACAAAATACCTTGAATGGTATAAGTGCTGTATTAAAGATCAGTTGAAACTAGGGCTTCAAAAACTTTCAAACAAATGCAATTGGCAGGTATGGAAATAAATCTTTTGCCAATTTTTTCCCTGCCTATGTGAGCAAACAGTGTTGGAATCGAAAATGAACGTATATCAGAGTATGTTGGTAGGAAGATTTTTGGTAGTTACTACCAATGACTTAAATGTAAAATGTGGAAGCCTGAACTTGGCACACGAAGTGTTTGTTAGAATGCCTTGAAGAGAAATTGACTTATGGAAGGAAGTGAGACAATTTCAGAATGTGAGCTAATATGCAAAGTTTTGGTAAAGAACATCCATTGAGGCATAACGTGCTAGAAGATAGGCATTCAGAGTATGAAATCATGGATGAACATCACTATGCCAGTATAGCAGTGTTGTAACAATGTTTGTGTGCCTGATAAAGTGAGATGAAAGGATGTGTTTTTTTTTCTGATTTTGTAGTTTCAATTTCCTCTGATAGACATAGTGAGGATACATTGATAGGGCACGACACTTTCAATGAGTGTAACTGGCTGAGTATGTGATTCGTTGGTGCCATTTTGTTTTCTTCCTCTCATACAAAGGATTATTACTGTGCAATCATAGGAAAAGAGTGTGAATTGTTGATGTGTCATTTGGGGGAGATAAAATGCAGAAATTGTGCATATATCTATACAATAGTTTTGCAAACTGGGTTTTGCAAGGAAACTCTCAAGGCCTTTGAAGTTTTGAGACGGTGAAAAAGTAATGGTAGGAGAATTTTTGTCAGATATTATATGGTTTGGATTGCTCTATTCAATGTGCTTACAAAATGTGTAATCATGGAGAGTGTAAATAGTTTTCTTGATAGCATACTCTAAAGAAACACCGTCACATGGATTGTCATAATTGTGGAGATGCACAATTCTAGGGTATTGGATTGTGTATGAACACCCATTAGAAAATGTACAGTATAGAAGACTTTTATCTAATGATGAGGTTCCAAGTATATTGCTAAACGTAAATGTTTGAGGGTAGCTCAAAGGGGATGTTGTCTCATGGACTATAGTGTTTGTAAGTTGCACAAAAATAGGAAACCTAAAGGGCAGTGATCTTCGAATCATGACAAGGTTATGGAAAGGGCATGAAAGGATATTGTTTCCCTGATTATTTTATGAAGAACATTTACAAGTGTGAGACAATGTACATGTATACTATAATGTGATGCCAAAGGTTAATGAACAGAGTATGCCGGATATAGTGAAGGAGTAATGTATGGAATGTTATCATGAGAATGTTTTTAATAAGAAATATTAAGCGGGAATTTCTACAAGCACTTTACCTTCTGTCTGCTATCAATGAAATACCAATGTAGTAATGTTGCTCACGGTTTTTCTTGACTGTCGCAAAGACCGATTTCACACTTAAACATTTAACATCTTCAACAAAACTTGATACATAAGTCACCGTAAATAGAATCTTTCCTTCATTAACTCGACCGTGGATACAATGAATTAAATCACGTTCGATAAAAATAATGAATTAAATCACGTTTGATAAAAACAATGAATTTAACATCTTTCCTTCATTAACTTGACCGCGGATATAATGAATTAAATCACGTTTGATAAAAACAAAGATCTTCAAATGGAGCGTCTAAGTCAGAAAATTCATACACAGTTGTCCCCGCCTTCTCGCCTGCGCCGAAAAAGAAAGGGGAAAACTTAAAATGAAATGCATCTTTCTTTTTTTTTTTACCTTTTATCCCCGTATTGGTCGAAATTTCAACCAACACAGGGATAAAAGGAAAAAAAAAAGAAAATTTTAAGACCATTTGCACTTTGGTCGATAAATTTGGTCAAAATTTGACCTCAAATCTACTAGTGAATCATAGTAGTTCTACCAGCTTTCGTTAACCATCTACCTTTCCAGGAGCTCCTTTTATTTTGAACTTTGGTGATAACTTGCTGCCACAATTTGGAAGATAAGATTCCTTTATCCAAGTCAATGCCAAGGTATTTACATGGGAAATTACCTCTTTTGTAACCCATCAAGTTACATATCTCTAATTCTCTCTTTGGGGTAGTGTTAATAAAGAAGATCTTTGATTTTTTAGGGTTGACACGCTGACCAGATGCTTTCATATATAGGTTTAAAATATTTTTAAAGGTTCTAGCTTCTTTTTTACTTGCATACTCGGGTAGGATCGTATCATCCACGAATTGTTGGTGTGTTATATTTGGTACATTTTTTGCTACCTTTAACCCCACAATTTCACCTTCCATTTGATTTTTGGTTATGGTTCTTCCTAGTGCCTCCGCCATAATAACATACAGAAAGGGTGATATAGGATCTCCCTGTCTAATTCCTCTAGATATACCAAAAAAACCTTCCGGAGACCCGTTAATTAGAACTAAAATTTTAGGGGTTGAAATGCAATTAAATATGAGATTAATCCATTGTTTTGAAAATCCAAAGGCTTCCATGCACTTACAAAGAAATCTCCAGTCTACTTTATCATACGCTTTTTGTATGTCTACTTTGACGAGCATACTTGGAACCTTAGCTATTTGAGCAGTATGGATTACTTCCTGTGCAATGATAATGCCATCCAATATCGATCTGTTCGCTACAAAACCTATTTGTTCTTCTGATATTATATTGGGAAGAAGAATTTTTAGTCTATTCGCTAGACATTTGGAGAGAATCTTGTAAACAGTATTACATAGGGCTATAGGTCTAAAGTCTGCTGGCTCCACGCTTTCATTTTTCTTAGGTATTAAAGTGAAAAAGGTATTGTTTATTTCATTTAACAAGGATCCTGAGTTCCTGGTTGCTTCTACTACTTGCCATACCTCCTCCCCAATGAAGTGCCAACATTTCTGAAAAAAACCGGCTTGGAACCCATCTAGGCTTGGGGCTTTCTCTGGGTGGAATTGGAACACTGCTGATTTCACTTCTTCTAGGGATAATTTATTATTAAGCATTTTATTGTTTGCTTCCGAAAGTAGCTTTGGTATAGCTTTAAGCATTTTGTTTTGAGCTTCCATGTCCGTGGCTTCTGTTTTGTTAAGGAGGGTTTCATAGAATTGCGTGAGAGTATTTGAGATCTGCTCAGGGTTGTCTGTGAAATGATCCTTATCTATCTTAAGATTAGAAATTCTATTGATACTTCTTTTGAAATTTGTGGTGTTATGGAAGAATTTAGTGTTGCTGTCTCCTTCCTTTAGCCAAGTTTCCCTTGATTTCTGTTTCCAAAAAATCTCTTCTTTAAGGAGGACATCATTGTATCTATTCATTAATTCTTTTTCTTTGTGATAACTTTGTTCATTCATTCCTTGTGTTATTACTATATTATTAAGGTCTGCTATCTCTTGTTCTAACTTATCTTTTTCTTCAAAGATATTATTAAACTTATTTTTATTCCATTCTAATGCCTTGTTCTTTATAATTTTTAGTTTTGTTGTTAGACAAAACATTTTGGATCCTTTGACTGATATTTGGTTCCACCATTCCTCTAGGAGATTAATGAATTCTGGGTTTTGAAACCACATGAATTTGAATTTGAATGAATTTCTGGATGGCTTTGAGTCTTCTATAATAGAGAGACGTATAGGGAAGTGATCTGATCCTGCCTCGGGAAGGATCTCTGCTGAGTACAGCTATTTAAAATTGTCTGAATGAGTTCTAATAAAGAACCTATCCAATTTTTCCGCAATGTGACTAAAACCCGCTCTTCTGTTATTCCATGTGTATACACCATTTTTTGTGTTAATGCTAATTAAATGATTATCTGTTGCCCATTTGCTGAAGTCTTTAAGGGCTTGGGATTCATATTTTAAGCCTCTTGACTTTTCCTCCAGACTTAGGATTGCATTAAAATCTCCTCCAATAAATACAGGGGCTCCTAGATTATTACTCAAAAAGAGGTGAATCTCTTGCCAAACTCTCCTTTTTTCTTCGTTTGGAGTGGGTCCATAAACATTGATTAGGTAGAATTTTAGATTAGATTTATAGCTTTGGATGTTAAAGGCCATCCAATTACTATTCGTGGATATAAGTACAACTAAAATTTTACAGGGGTCCCATAGTGTTGCTAACCCACCAGAGAGACCTACAGAAGGTTCAAATTCTGATTTCCATATACCTAATTTCTTACTAGCTTTAGCGAATTGTAATGAATTAAGTTTAGTTTCCTGTAGAAGAATAATTTTGGATTCGAAGGTTTTTAGGTGCCTTTTTAACAGTCTCTATTTGTTAGGGGCATTCAAACCCCTAACATTCCAAGTAGTGACTTTCATTGTTCTTTGGGAAGGCACTTCCCCTTCCCTGTGTTCAATATGTTAGCTATCTTTTTTTGGTTTTCAGCATTGCCATCTAGCGCTCTTCGTTCTACTGTTGATTTCCTACCTCTTTTCTTTTTTAATTTATTAATATTAGGAGTACTTAGGCTGCCTCTGGTTAAGGCTATACCTAGTTCTCTATTTTCATTAGTTATTCTGAAAAGGCCCTCTATCGCATCTTTAACTAATGTTGTTTCTCCCGCAGTTCCAATTATTGAATTATCCTGATTATCTGGGCTTTTTAGCTTATCCTCTATAAGTATGTAGAGTTCATTTCTATCTATTAACTCTTTACCAAAAAATTCTATTATATTTTCATCCTTCCCTGATAGATCCACATCCAGGGATTCTAATTCTAGAGGAATTGTAACAGCTTGTGTCACTCCCTTTTCGATAATTGGTTCATTAATTATTTTTTCTTTTTGTATTTCTCTATTTTCTGTCTTATTAATATCTAACTGATCTGGATATTTTCCTGATGTGTCTAGAGGGGCTATTTCTGAGACTTCCTTCCTTGAGTGTAGAGGGTCGGAGGGCTGAGTCTGTTTAAGGTCCTTGTCCTTGTTTTCTTCTAGCATACATTCCTGAATTTGCTTAATTAAGAATTCTTTTTGAATTTTTAGTTCGTTGAAATCACAAATCTCCTCTAAGAACATGTCCATCTGATCATCTGTTAATGATTCTCCTAAGTAATTAATAATTTGATTAACTTCCTCTTCAGTTTTATTTGCCTGATCTACTATTTCTTCTATATTATCACAATCAAGTTTTTGGGTTTGTTGTGTTTGTAGCTCGGTCCTATTACCTTCGAGTTGTAAATGAGTATTATTTTTTCCTTGCTCAGTCTTTTCTGGTTCAATTTCCTTAGTATGATTTTCATTGAGTTTTTGACTATTTAGGTGTATTGTGTTATTAATAATTGGAAATGGTTCTTCAATTTCTGAATGAATTTTTAATTTAACCTTTTGTTTGTTAATTTTTTCTTTTATTACTATTTTATCTTTTTTAGCATTTGCTGGATAATCCTCATTCTGTGGTAAGTTATATGGCATATGGGGATCGGGGATCTTTTCTATTACTATTTCCTCATTCATCTGAGGATGATTGGATAATGAAAAGTTTAAACATGTGTCTGCTATGGGATGCATCCTATCCATTCTTTGAGTCTTTATAGGGCTGATTATAAAACCTCCTTTTTCCTTACATAACTTTATCTTCATTTCTTTATTGAGTTGATTCATAAGGTTAAAGTTTTGGGGTAACTTCTGGGGATAAGCTCCTTCTTCGATAAAATTTTCTATTATTCTAGGATTGATTATGATCAAGTTAGAGTTAAAGTTTAAATGGATGGGTGCGATGTATTTTTGATGAAATTCCATTTCCACTATAACAATTTTGTCATTTTGATTAAAAGTTGATTCTACAGTCCTGATGTATTTTCCAAATTTATTACCTATATTACTAATGATTTCCTTGCTGGACAATTCTAAAGGTAGGTTATTTAAAGAGATAGCCTTCTCTATTCTAAAATCATTTAAAAGCATTGGATTAAACAATGGCATCCATTCAAAAAAGGAAAATGAAATGTTCCTAAATTTAATATCCTTTCTGTTCAAAATGCTATCCTTCAGATTCTTTTTAATGCAGTCAATAAAAATAAAATGATCCATAAGGATTGATATACTTACCTCCCTCGATAGTAGTAATGATAATTCCTTCATCACATGATTGACAGATACTCCCGTACCATTCCAAATACAAATTAGACCTTTTTCTGCTAAGAGTTTCTGTTGCTGCATAATAACATCACTATCTAAAATGATAGTATCATACTGATTGGTATGATTAATCTTTACTAGTTTCTACTGTAGGATTCACCTATGTGGTGGTGTATAAGCTACACAATTTAAAGCTTCATGAAGTGAATCATTATAAAAAACATGGTCACCTTTATTATTACTGATCATAGATCCTGATTGCCTCTCCTTCCTTCTATGGTGAGGAGGGCTATATTTTAGATTGTTAATCATTGGAACATCACAATTAAAAATTCTGCCCTTTTGATTAGAGTTCCCTCTAGAAAAAGGTGGGATCTTTGTGTGATATGGGTAGGGCTTTGTGGCTTCTGGATGAATCGAATCCATCTTATTCTATCGTGCCCCATAGCCCTTATCCACAAAGATCCCAGTCCTTTTGTGGGGGGGCGAGTATTTTCTTTTATCATTATCTTCCTCTTTAAGCAAATCAAAGAAATTATTCAGAGATAAATTAAAAGGACTGTGGGATAACGGATACCTGTTAACCTTTTTCTTGTTTTTTACCATTTGCCAAGTGAAATCTTTCTTCTTCGTGCATATGGGAGGTGCTTGGGTAGGTAAGATCCTGCCTTCCCCCTTAGCAGATAGGGGTTCCTTGGTTCTGCAATCTACATTGCGCTCAGGTCTTCCCACCTTAGCAATCCTGTAGCCTATGCCCACTTTCGCATACTTAGTTTTTGCAAAATTATTTATCTGCCTGTCCAAAGTTTGGACTGAGAAAACTTTCTGCTTTACATCCCTATTTTGTTTACGGATTTCATTGTATGCCCTTAAAATGGAAACGGGTTTTTCAACCCTAGCGTTAACCTTCAGAATTTCACTCTGAGAACCCTTTTCCTACTTGTTTGATGTGGAAGGCTCATTAGGGTTTATAGAGGAGCGCTTATTCAAATCTGAATCATCAATGGAGGAAATTGGTTTTGTTCGAGAGAATATTGCATACAATTCCCAATCTGTATTTTCATCAACTAGTTTCTTCTGTTTTGCTGTGAACTCATCCAAATGCTCATAAGTAGGGTGATTCTGCACAAGCTTTCAACAATCCTTTTTCTTATGGTCGTAGAGCCAACAATTAAAACAATAGCTTGTAAAAACCTCTTTTTTCTCTTGCTTCTTTGAAGCTTCTGCAACCGATTTGGGCATTTCTGCCCTAAACTTTGCCTTGTTGTTTTTGTCTGCATCCTGCTTCGCATTTAGTGTCGAATGCATAATACCTATATTTATCTGTCTTCTTTGGAAGGCAGATTTCCTTTTTGAATGTGTAGTTCGCATTTCGCATTTTATCTCTGAAAATGCGTTGAAAATGGTGGAAGCCGGTCGAAGCAAAACACTGGTCGCCTCTCTCGTGAAAGATGAAATTGATCTCGCACCCTCTGATCGGTTATGAAAGCACTCCGTTCTTGCAAAGAAATCTGAATGTGGATGCCCTTGGCTTGATGGCTCTTCCTCTCAACCTTCTGGATTTGCACAACCACTATGAAAATCTGAACTTTACCTTGATGCAATTGCCCTCAATCCTCAAACTTGAAGCCTTCTGTCTCACCAAAATCTGAATCTCAACACCACAACTTGAATTTTTTACCCCCCTTGCCAATTGAAACTTCAGAATGTAGACGCTTTGTCGAGCAACAAAATCTTCAAAAAAATATGAACCTTTTCTTTCAAATCAGAATTTCGGGCATGATGAAATTCTGGAAATGTATATTGGCATTTAGCTCTTCCTTCCTCTTGTCAAAAATCTGAGAATGATGTCTTCAAATATCAAACTCTCCACTTCACCTTTGCCAAAATTCTGGAAATGATTGATCAAGAAAAGGTCTTGATTACATCTAGAACAATTTTGCAATATCTTGTGATTTTCGGATTTGATAAAAAATGCCAATATAATGCCCTCAAAATTTTGAATTTAGAGGCCTAGGGCATGTGGAAAGAGGCCTTCAAACATCCATGACTAGTCACTACCCTTCTTTTCCTTCAAAATACTGATCTAGGGCCTTTGATTGCCCCTCAAACCACCTTCAAAATGCTCAGGTCCAGACTGCAAGTCAAGACGCCACCCTCACACTCAGGTCACTGCCAAAGAAGACTGAATATGCTTGCCGAAAATGAAGAAAACTTGCTGCCTTTATCTCTGATTTTCGGATCTGGCCCTAGATGCTGATATTTTGCCCTCTAAAAGTCAGAATTTGGCCCTCAAAATATGCTAAATGGTGCCCCCAATCAGATCTGAAATAAATCTCTGCCTCCTTGCATTCAAAACCGCTGCCAAATTGATGGAATTCGTTGCCAAAATGATAAGGAAACTGCCGCCAACACTCTCTGATTTTTTTTTCAAGCAAGTTGTTTTATTTTGCGGTCTATTGTTGGTTTCCTTCCACTTATTGATATTAATGTCCTCACTCATAGAAGTGTTAACAGAGTAACCCGGCTCAATATTAATATTCTTTCTACTTAGTATCTCTATTTCGTTGATGTCCCCATTATAAAAAGATGATCTGATTCTCCATTTTCATTTCTTTGTGACAATTTCTAGTAGGTCTAGGGTTTCAGTTTTCGATCTAGATTGGATCTAAGTAGGAAATCCCCCTTCCATTTTCGAATGTCATTCTATCCGCCCCTTGATTGATCGGGGATGGATAATTCTAAGCAAGCACATCAAAAGCATTGCCATGTTTCCCTGCTCTTTCCTACGATGGGAGATTGGAAACCCTAGGTCCCCAACAAGGGAAATGCTTTTGCTCTTCACTGAAATTCTTCTTTTTGCAAAATCTAGAGTCGATCGTCAATCAATGGAATTCAGCTTTTTTTTTTAATAATGAATGCTATTTAAAAAATTTATATTATAATACACATTAATATTATACTATTCATATTATTATAATATGTGTATTCTGTTTATATTAAAATTATTGCTGATTTATTTATATTGTAAATTTAAACCTATAACTAATTGGGTTTTTTCATTAAATATAATTATTTTTTAAATATAAGATATTATAATTAGTATGAAATTTTAAAATAAAATATTTTTTAAATATAAGTATTTTAAAATTGAAGTATAACAAATATTTTAAATTTAGTAGAGCCATAAAAATTAAGAATGGAAATATTGTCTTATGTAATCATGCATTTTATAAAAGCTTAAAAGAATGAAAATTTAGAGTAAATCTAAAGTGACACTTATCAAAACAAAAAAAACAGGTATAAGGAAAGACAACGTCTATGTAGCACCCAAAATGACTCATTTACTGTAATTATTAATTAATTAAAAATAAAAATAAATTATTTAAGAATTGAAATAGACAATAGTATAAGGGAAGAATGGTATATTCTTAACTTGGTAAAATACCGCTAAAGTAGAGGAGCTTTCTGGAAACGTACGGCAAAAACCTAGACAATGCACACCGAACGTGGTGTCATATTTAGTGAAACCACTACTTAAGGCTGTCTTATGCAAGAAATCTATAGGTGTAATATGGTAAAAATTTCGTGGTTAAGTAGAGCAAATTTGCATTTTACCAAAAAAAGTAAAGTAGAGATATTTTCCACGGCAAGTATTGTGTAAAGGAGGCAACGCTATCCAGCCGTATCATTCGATATGGCTGGGATGGCTGGATGTATTCCATGCATCTATACCACTGTAAATTCAACGCAGTACGTGCTGCAGGCAGTAAAGCGTACACTTTTTAAACTTATATCTTACTAAGTGGGAGGCTTTGCTTTTTTGGGGGTAAGACTCGTCTTTTATATTATATATTTAAATAAAATATTATATAAACTATATATAATATTAAAATTATACAAACTAACTTTGTAATTAATTTATAATAAATTTATAAATAATATTAATTAATTATTAAATATTATGAATTAACAATATAAATTAATATCAATATGATTTTTTTACGTTCATTTTTTAAAGTAAATTAATTTTATCTATTATATTTAAAAAATTATTTTGATAATAATTATTTTTAAATTCTAAACATTTTCCATTTTATGCAGGGTTTGGACTTAAAATAATTTATTTTAATTTTTTCTCTCATAACATCAATAAGATAATAAATATAATATTTATAAGTAAATTATGTTTTAGTCTTTTATAATTTATATGTTTCAATGCTTTAATTTTTATTAACAAATTATGTATATCAAGCCATAACTCATGTGTCGTCCAAAGTAAATGAGAATAGAGTATGCATGGTGAAATAGTACAACATATTTAAAAAGTTAATATAAATATATATTTTTATTAATATAATTATAAATCTATAGATAAATAATGGTTAATAGTCTATAAACTGAAGAAAGTTAGAATATAGATATTTTTATTTTATTCAATTTGATATTTAAAATTACTTAATCTTACAATCACATATATCTTGTTTAAGTTTTTTCATTTCTTATAAAATATAACTAAAATTTAGAAACATTTTATTGAATTAAAAAAGGTTTCAAATAAGTTAATAAATTTATTAACATTTTATAACATTAATAAATAAATATGTTAATAAAAATAAGATAATATTTATTTATACCATATTATCTTAAACACTAATTTATTAAAAAAAAATTATTGATACCTATAATATAAGTTAATAAATACCATATCTTTATTAAAAATATAAAGTATCATTAATACAACCTAATTAATATTTTAAAACTTACACTCTAAATTCTATAAATTTGGAACAATTTGTTATATTCTACAATTTTTTATTTTAAAAATATTATTTCAAATATAAATTATATTTATATTTAAGTACTGTCACTACATGGTACTTGTTAAATATGGTATTAAATAAATAAACATAGTGACTTACAAGTTAAGTTAATATTAGTAAACATAGTAACTTATAAGTTACTATGTAAATATAACTATGATATAAATTAAATTAGTAAACATAGTAACTTATACTTTAATAGTTAATAAGTATTTATTATGTTTACTAATTTATACCATAACTATTAACTTATTTAAATAAACAAACATAGTATTAAATAAGTTATTAACCATGGTATTAACTTATAAGTTAACAAGTGCCACCTAGTGGCCAAGTACTTGCCTTTTAGTTTTATAATTAATTATAACTATTATTTATATAAAATATTAATTAGGTTGTATTAATAATGGTTATTGTTTGAATAATAGTTAGGTGTATTAGATTATGAAATAGTTAATATATATTAAATTTTAATAAAAAATTATATTAAAATTAAAAATGTAATTATATATTATAAATATAATTTCTATAATTTTATAATCTATAATTTAAAAAATTTTATAATCTATTATAAATATAATAGAATTCCGCAAATTCCGTGTATAAGAGTCCACCAATCAAATTATCAATAAATAATTTTTACATATTATAAACTTAAAAAATTACAATTTTCACATACACATTGTTACAAATAAAGATTATAACAAGTTGTATTAATTTTAGAGTTTGAAACTTTAAAATACTAATTAGATTGAGTAATAATGATTATTGTTTGAGTAGTAATAAGAATTATTTTTATTAAAATAACAATATATTTTATTTTATTTTAAAAAGAAATTTATAATAATCATAATTTATTTTTATATATTGGATACTTAATAAATAATAATACATAAGATGTACTATATATAATTATTTGTAATAAAATTAATATTAATTAATGTCATTTAATTTTTAAAGTTTTATTATGTTTGCAATTTAAATAGTTTAAATCTTACCTTAAAAATAGTTTTCAAATTTTAATGTGGCTAGTAATATTTTATATAGTTCATATAACTTATGTCAAATCATATTATTTAGTATTTTAAGATATAACTTATAATTATTTATTATAAATAATAGATATTGTTATCACTAATTCATAAGTTAATTACTATAAAATATATAATGAAAAAATTAAGTTTATTAATATTTAGATTATAATTATAATTTATGTTATATAATCTAAATATATAACATCTAATCATAATACATATAACAAATTTTATTATTCAATTTAATATACATTAGTTAATAAATAATCTATATCCAAAACCATGCATTTATAAATAAATATGAATTATTTGCTCTAAATTAATTTTGTTGAATTATAAACATAAAAAATGTGCATGTATACTATACAAATTATTAATTTTGTAATAAATTTGATAAAAATAATAATTTTAATTGATAGAAATGTGATTTTTTAATCAGTAGTTAATGGAAGAAATCCAAAAATGGATGCAATAATATTTGCCTAGCCTATCAACAAGTACTAATAACTAATTTATACCATATTAACTCAAATACTAATATATTAAAAACAAATTAGTAAAATTATTAAATAACAAATTAATAATAAAAATATGATATAAATATTAAAAATAATCACAACATTTTAAACAAGATATATGTAATTGTAAAATTAAATAAAAATATAATATATATTTATATTTATCATTTATGTAATATATGATCATTTTAATAACAAAAGTTAAATAATATATTACCTTAAAGACCAGAATCTCTTTAAATAGATTACCTATACAATTTTTTTAACTATTTAAATCTGTGTACTTTTTGGGGAGGCATACTCTACTCCCATTTCACTTTGCACGGCACACGTACAGACTCGAGGTGGGCAGGGGCATCCAGCTGATTGCCGTTGCCGACAAAGGAGACATTTTTAGAAGAAGAATAAAATAAAATCAGACCTCACATCATAACACTTTAATTATTCCTTTCTAAAAAGGAAGAGAAGGGTAGTTATCGCCACTGTTTAAAAAGCGCTTTCCGATAACGCGGGATTCACGTAAAGGCAGATGCAAAACTTAAATCCAAAGTTTGTACAGAGATTTTTCTATTCTCTGTTCAAATCCATGCCTGCTATGAAACATTAAATACAATGACAAATTTGTAAATTTGTGTAACCGGTTGGCTGTCCAATAGAGCTTGGAATGAGGAGAAGTGAAGCAAATATTGAGAGGAAAAGTGAAGCAAATATTGAGAAGAAAGCGTTTGGTTGCTCTGGCGTCGTGTTGGCCTGTTTTCCGTCAAAAGCTTCAACTTCTGGTGGAAATCCTGCGAAAGGCAAGACCAATGGAGCCGCTTCGGATACCGACGAAGGCGCCGCCGATAACGACTTGGAAGGGCTTGATTTCCTCGCAAATCTTACGAATCACATAGAAAATTTCTTAAATCAGGCCAGAGATGAGGTTTAAATTCACTCTGTTTGATTCATTAATGGAAATTTTGTACTTCAGAGAAATCTTGAAAAATAATGGGAATTTAATGTGTGTGCAGGATGAGGGGTGGACAGAGAAGTTAGGGTCTGTTGCGGCGGGCATGTTCACTTCGGCTGGATGGATGAATTCCTTGTCCACTGGCTCCAAAAACGCCTACGACAAGGTAAGGTTATCATTCCCACTTGTTTCTGCCTCGTTTGTTGGAATCTTTTCACACTTCGCTGCACCATAAAAAGTTTAAAACCACTCGGCTGGGGTTCCAACTTAGGACTAAATTTTTCCCCTGGTCGCTTTACTGTTACCTATTTCTTTGGCTGTTTGGAATAACATTCTTATAGCATTAGTTGCTGAGAATTAAAGGTTTCCAGGTTCATTTTAGTTTTAGGTTTTGGTCTCAATTTAGTATAAGAGGCCGCTTTGATGCTTTTATTTTGGTTTTTAAGTTATTTTAAAAATTGGAGCATATAATTATTGTGGCTGAGGGAAAGAAACATATGGTATTTCTAGGGATGAAAAGTTTTACAAAGATAATGTTGCGATCTTCAAGAGAAGAAATATTTAAATCAACATTTGTTTTTAAATTTTAAGACATCAAAATTGTAATATATATTATTGTTCTAATCAAATTATTATTATTATTAGTTCTTATTGTATTTATTTAATTCAATTTTTCAATTAGATTAATTAATTATATCACATAATTTAAAAAATTAAATACAAGTTCTATTGTTTATATCTATTTTTAATTTCCCATGATTATATAAATCATATTTTTGTTTAATTTGATTGATCTATACTTAATTTTGTAAGTATAAAATTCAATTTTCTCCTTAAAAAATTACATATTTTTTTACTCACAATAAAAAGCCTGTCACTATAATTTGTACTAGGTATGACACTAAAACTTGCATTGAACAATGTAAATATTTGTTGCCATCCAAGAGCGTAGAGTAATTATTGGCACGTAGAGAAGATGAAACCATGATTTCCTAAGCTAGTGCAAGGCGGAAATAATGATGACTCGTGTAAGATGACATGAGGGAAGCTAATACTCTGTAGAGCCTGCGAACGAGGAAGCATAGGGACCATCTTAGTGGAAGGGAAATATTATTAATGTATGTTTGTACAATGAAAATAAAGGTTTACATCAAGATTACTTTGTACTAAATTATGAACAAGAATAAAAGCGCAGGATTTGTCAAATTAAGTTCTCAGTTATATATAAAATAAAGATAAAGAATTAAATTTTCAATTTTATGTAAAATAAGGATTAAGATTTGAGATGTATATAATATGAAAATTTTATCAATGTTATTGGCGAGGACCACCAATGACCGACAAGGATCGATGCTGGGACCGAGACATGTCAAGAGGGAATGATGAGCCAATGAATGGATCATCGGATTGGTACCCCGCTCAATGAATGGAGGAGCAGGAGATTTGGCAATCACAGGCTACAGAAGCGATGGGAGGTAACTGAGCCAATGCACGGATTGCTCATCGGGGTAGGGCCTCTTGCATCTCGATTCTATACGTCCGAGTGCCATGGTAGGGGGTGGCCCCTATTATTTTAATAAAATATTAATAGCATAATAAATTGTTAATATAATTATTTTTAGAAAAAAATTTGGAAGTTTTTGATGAATTCGCTCTCCGACTAGGGTAAGAAAATAGCGCGTATTGTTGTATCTCTTGCGTGTGTGCCTTGGGTGTGCCATTAATGGCCTCTACCTCTCCAGGGGAAGTTAATGACATTAATTTCCCAAGTATTAAAGAAGGCAGCAACTATGCCCCTAAAAAAACCTTCGCAACATCATTATCAACCCGAAGAAGGTTGGAGTTAATATCGCGCCAGAAGTGAGGAGCGACCAGAACAACGCAGGAAATGGAGAACGAAGGATCCAAGAAAATCCAAAGTCATTCAAGCAAGTTGTCCAGGATGAGAGCACGCTACCAAATGGAGCACAATTCATCTTGTTCATCGCCCAAGCCGTAGAAACAAATGCAGGAGTTGGAGGTAAGATTCCACTGACCCCCAGGTTCGTTATCAAACCTAATCCTCAAATGCACTCTATGATAGAACTTGAAAAAATTAGACTAAGAGAATCTTCTATTTTCTTCGTTGTTGTTAATGTTTCTAGACTACCTTCTAGAGCGTTCCTAAATGATTGGTTTCAATAGATATGGAGTCATAAATTAGGCTTTCAATATTCTTACTACAGAATGATTCAAAAGGGTTTATTTTTGTTATTTTTTTGTGACCTGAAATCTTAAAAGTCTATTGTAGATAGATAATTTTGGAAAGTTGGCCCCTACGAATTCAGAGCCATCCCCTAGTCCTTAGTGGCCTCACACAGTGAGGTTCTTGCTCTCTCCATCCCTAGATGGGTAGTGATAGGAAATCTTCCCCCATTTTTGCTTAATCTGATTCCACAGGTGCTCGCTCCTGTAGGCAAAGTATTGAGGATAGACCAATCAAATGTTTTAATCCCCCACACTGATGTTCGAGTGCTAATCTCCCTCAAACCAGGCATTGAATTCTCAGATTCCCTTCACTTCGACCTAGGTGAATCTCTCATTATTTTCCCAATTACCTTTCTTGGAGGTATAAACAGTTGTTATCTTTGCAGAAAAGAAGGGCATAAAAATAGGACCGCCCTATTTTAATTAAGTGCAACCCACTCTGTGGTTCTCCTCGCAGGAAAGCTATACCCTCATCTGTTTCCACTATTCAAAATTCCAATGTTGAACCCCATACCTCCCCTCATGCAATCCCCCACCAATACTCAACCCTGGTGATGTACTAGACCTCATTATGGCTTAGAGCATTACTCCCAAGAACTAGATACAGGACTCTGCCACTCTCTCTGATACCTTGGACAAACTTAAAGGGAAGTTTGATCATCATCGAATCCCCCTAGCTATTAACTCTGAGGTTCCTAAAGCTTTTTGGGAACTTCCTAATGCCAAAGACCTAGACTTTGCATTGAGATCCAAATGCAAGGCCTCGCTACCTAAACACAGGATTCAAAATGCTCAAAAAATTTCTCTGGAAAGAATTCAATTGAAGGTTGATATGGTTAGATCCATCCCTAAACCTAAATGAAAGATCTATTATGTTCTCCCTCCCGGTCAAGAAGCTACTTATGATCTACCTCCTGCCCTCGGGATATTTGTAGAGAAGGTTGGTATTCCTAGATAATTATCTCTCCCTCCTAGTTCTCCTAATTTAGTTAAACTTTCTTTGATCTCAATAAAGAACTTGGAGTGGCAAACTTGCCCTCACCCAAAGACCAGGTTGACAAGTTTAATGATATCTTAGTTGTGGTGATCCCTACCCCCCCTCCCCCCACCTGAAATTTGAAAGAGTTCTCCAAGGAGGAAGGAAGTTACAGAGCTACCCTCCTTAGCTATAGATATGACGGGGGTGGAGGTAGAGAAGGAGGATTTGGACCTAGAGGAGGGAGAAATCAAGGCAGGTCAAGAACATTTAAACAAAGATGAAACTGAGGTATTTATCTTCACCTGGGGAGATAATAATAAGCAAGAGAAAACCAGAAAAACTTTAATATTTTCCCCATTGGAAGGAATGGATGGGATTAACATCAAGTGAAAGAGGAGTAGACCCCCTAGAAATAAATTCCCCAATGTTTCAAGAGCTTTAAGGCTCATATGGATACCAACAAGTAGTGTCTCCATGGTGTTAAATTGTGCTTCTTGGAATGTCAGAGGACTAGAATCCTCTGATGGGAAATATGTGGTCAAGAGGTTTCTTCAACTCAACAAGGAGATTGACATTCTTATGCTACAACAGGTTAAGGCAATTGGATTTTCACTTGATATAGCACTGAAATGCATTTGGAAGGATGCAAAGGCTTACTCCACTAAACACCAAAAGGGTAAGGAAGGCATTTCTATCTTAATTGGTCCAAGATGGAGGAAATTAGTCCAACGATGGGGTTTCTCCAACTGTAATAGAGCAATATGGGTCATTTTAAGGAAGGAGATACTTCCTTTGGTGTATGCTCTATATATGCCCCCAACAGTTACAATGCCAAAATAGACCTTTGGAAATGGATCTCTGACTTAGACAACATTCCTTGGATTATTGTTGGCGATTTCAACATGATAGAAAGGGCCCAAGACAAATCAGGAGGATTGAGATTTGAATGGAAGGCTAATGAGATGGTATTCTAGAATAGAATAATTTCTAAATTAAATCTTTTTGACCCCCTATAAGACAAGAAGACTGAATCTAAAAGCATATGGTTCACTTGGTCCAACTTCCAAAAAGGTGAAAAGAGGATCTATTCCAGGCTAGACATAATCTACATGAACAAGCAACTCTTCAGTTTCCCCCCAACACCAGTGGACAATTGTGTCAAAGTCCACCCATTCACCTTGTCTAATCATCATCCTATTCTCGCTAGTATCCACCTGATTGAAAATCAAGCATACTCAACTACTAGGAAGATGGGTTTTGCCCTTAACTCCTCCCTCCTTAAGGATCCTGATGTGCAGGCTGCCATCAAGATCATTGCTTGGTTTAATGAAGTTGTTTCCAACCATGACTCAGAAACTGACAGATGGAATCAAACAACAAAATCTTGGCAGACCATGCTTAAAGTTGTGGGGAAGAAGAAAGATAAGGATGGTAGGAGGAGAGAATACAAGTTGGTCGAAGAACTCCAAGAGGTGGAGCTTCAAATCCAAAACTCCCCCTAGGAACCTTATCTCTTAGACAAAGTAATGCTCTGCGGGGATTCCCTCAGAAACCTCCAATTGGTAAAGACCAGAGGTGATAAAGTTTGAGCTAGAGTCAATTGGCTTAATTTGGGGGACAGAGGCTCCAAATACTTCTTTCATACCCTCAAGAAGAAGGAAGCGAGAGACATAATAACATGTATTAGTGAGCAAGGAGTCAACATCACATCTTAGGAGGACATTCCTTCTCAATGTTCTATAACAAATTATTCACCTGAGAAGATAATAGCTCCATGGAAGCAGCCAGACAGAAGGTCAAAGGTATTATCTCAAAAAAGATTAATGAGGAAGATGCAAGTATGATAGGGAGGGACCTTTCTATCAAGGAAAGCAGAGACTCCATCTTTAATATGACCAATGACAAGGCCCCTGGTCCAGATGGTCTTACAGTAGAGTTTTTTAAAATCAACATAGATTGGATTTGCCAAAGCCTACTCATGACCTTTAGAGAGGCCATTGATTCTAGTACTCTAGGTCCTACAATCAATGCAAGTCTAATAAATCCGATTCCCAAAGAAGGAGACATACTTCTGATTAAAAATTGGAGGCCGATTACCTTACTCAACGTAGGGTACAAGATTCTAGCCAAAGCTCTATCTCTTAGAATTGTCAATATACTCCCTAAAGTGATTAACAACACCCAAACATGATTGGTTAAAGGGAGATACATCCTAGAAAACCTCTTAACATGTTGGGAAGCATTAGACTGGGCCAAAACTTCTAGACAAAATAGTTCTATGTTACTCATTGATTATGAAAAAGCCTATGACAGAAATGAGTGGAAGTATATCTTGTGTATGCTAGAAAGCCTTGGGTTTCCAACTTGCTTTTGCAAGATGGTATCCACGCTGCTACTTGGTGCTAGGGTGGCAGTAGAAGTCAATGGAGTTAGATTAGGGTTCTTCGAGATGTCCAAGTCCATCAAATAGGGGTGCCCCCTCCCTCTTTGTTATTGTTGTAGACTCCCTTCATTACCTTCTGAGGGATGACTCCTTATCCCCCAAGGTTAAAGGTATATCCCTTCCCAATGATCTTGATGTCTCAAACATCCAGTTTGCAGATGACACAGCAATCATCATGAGCCTTGAGGAAGACAATATGGACCAACTCATGGCCAAATTGGATTTATTCTTCCAGGCTTCAGGTAGCAATATTTCTATTTCTAAGTCTAGAATGTTGGGGTGGGAGAATCAGCCCCTAGTATGGTGGATAAAATTTGGTTTTGAGTGGGGAGGCCCTAACCACATTGTCAAATATTTGGGTATACCATAATTTTCCATGGAACCAAACATTAATGACATGTGGAACTGGGTCAAAGAGAGGATCCACATTAATTGAGCAAATGGGATAGAAACCTCCTTTCCTTTCCAGGTAGATTGCAGGTGTGTCAGAAAATTATTTCCTCCTACCCTATCTACTACTCCTCGACCTGGCTCTTTAAGAAAAATCAGTTTTCACAAATTCAGAAGATTATCAAAGACTTTCTTTGGTTAGATGGAAGGGGTAATAAGAAAATACATGATGTTTCATGGGATTGGTGCACCAAAGATAAGGTTTGGGGAGGTTTAGGATGTAAGGATCTCAGAACCCAAGGCATTTCCCTTGCCGTAAAATGGATTTCTAAAGCCTTTGAAGGAGATTAGACATGGAAAATCTTACTGAGGAACAATTTGTACATAGCTCATCTTGCTAAGTTGAAACATTGGAATGGGCTAAGTTACACAGATCTTATGGGATTAGATAGAAAGGTGAGAGTTCAAGGCTCAAATGTATTCAAAGAAATCTGGAAAGGATGGAGATTTGTTAGGAAGTTTCTCTGCAACACGAGCCCAATAAAAGCCAATGGGGTGATCTGTGGTAACAAGTCAGTATGGTGGAACCTTAAACACAATAACAAATCACTGGCATTACTGCAAGGTTTCTTTGCTAAGAAGTGGTCAGATAAAGGTATCGAATACTTTCATGATATTCTTCTCAATGGTATACTCATCCCATGGGATAAGTTAGCTTCAGATTTCAGCATACCACAAACTCAGAGGAGAACCTATGCAATTCTAGTTGTTGCCCTCAACTCTCTAGGGACGGTGACATCCTACTACTCCCATAACACTTGTTCCTTCCAGTTTACTTGGACAGATAGTTCCCCCCTCCATCTTGTCAAAAGAACATATCTCTACCAAAAGATCACCTATAGCCCTGATATCTTCTCCCATGATAACTCTAAATGGAAACTCGATGCTCCCCTTCTTGACTAGAACAAATACTTTGCTTTTCTTTGGTCAAGACCTGTGTAATGACCCTTACTATAAGGCCACTAAAAACCCCCAAAACTGAATTGTGTCAATTCGTCAAACACTTGGCAAGCAGCTGAATTGTTTGCTTGAAATGTAGTGTTTCAATGTTGTAATTGTTGAGCAACAAATCCACAAGGTACAATATATATAACAATGCCAATATTGAAATGAAATGCACTGAACAATAATAGAACTCTAAATAACAATGCAATGGAGTCAATGCCAAATGGATAAAGAAATACCCAAGGTTTGATTACAATGTTCCAATGTGATAATAACCAACTCAATAGATTGATTTTTCTGAATATGTATGACTGTTACAACTTCTTTCACATGGACACTGAATTATGACAAGACCTTGCAATGCACCTTCATTACTATATCAATCCAATTACAATGATGATAACAGTGACATACAATGGACTGTTATGACAGTGTCTATTTTTACATGTACTGGACTGTGGTGACAATGTCTGAATATATGCAATGTTATACAATTTTTGACATCCAAAAAACAATGCATAAGAACCTGGAAAGATGCACTGTTGATGACTAGAATTGATGAAAACAAATGCTGATGATGTCACCCCAAATCTGCACCCAAACTAGACCCAAATACTGCTTCTATGTTGTCTTGGTACATGCCATACCTGGGCCGTACAGTATGACACCTATATAAAATTCAATGCAAGTTGCTAGCCACCCAAAATGGTATCAATGGAATCGCCTAGGGATGTAGAATCATTCCCCAAAAGCATAAAATTTATCTCCAGCTGGTTATGAAGTTATGAGTGAAAAGGTGGGTCCAGGCTCTGGTATGGACTTCTCAGAAAATGCACCAAAATGATCTCCAAACTCAATCAGAATGATTCACCAATAAGATGATGAATCCCAAACCCTTATTCCATCAATTTCAAACCCTCAAAAGTCAATCCTTAGATTAATCCAGCATGAAATGGCTAAATACCATCTCCAATGTGCAACCCTTCAAAAGATATTTCACTTCCTCAGTTATGCTAACCTAAGGGAGTTGTCGTTCCCAAAGATCAAATGATATTTGCAGACCAAATGACTACAAATTACTCCATAATGGAAGAAGTAGAAGAAATCCCAAAATCAGCTTGTCCAAAATGAATGCCCAAGCCCTCTATTTATTCACTTTTCTAAGAAGTTACTAAGAACTTCTAGAAGCATCCATTATAAAATCCCATTATAATGCACTTTTATAATAAAATAACTTTATAGAATAAAAAGTGCAATCTCAACTTAAAATTATAACATATGGGTCCTGCTAACACATAATAATAAAATATAAGCTCAACTTCACTTTTCCAAGAGCAAATATGACCAACTGATCTGCAAAATTGACTCTCTCCGAATCATTTGCCTACGTGAGTCGATGATAGGCAAATCCAATATGAAAAATCATGTTGCTAGAAAGGGGACATGACAGTCCGCCCTTCCTAAAATTGCTTGCCCTCAAGCAATCTCAAAGCTAGATGCTGCAAAATCCCCTCAGTCTCTCAAGTGGCATCCTCAACAGGAAGATCTCTCCACTTCACCAAATACTCCCTGATCACTCTCCTACGAAGCTGCTTCTCCCTGCTATCCAAAATGAACTCTGGCACCAAGATCAACTTCCCTTCATCATCCAAGGGAGGTAATACTATAGAAGGCACAACATGTTGACCCAATGCCTTCTTGAGGCGCGACACATGGAACACATTATGCACTTTGCTATCTGCGGGAAGCTCAATCTCATAAGCCAACTCTCCTATACGCTTGATGATCCTACAAGGCCTATAATATCTAGGCTTAAGCTTCTCTTATCCACTCTTCTTAAGAGTAGACTGATGATATGGCTGAAGCATGAGGAAACCATGTCACCAACCTCAAAGCTCCTCTCAATCCGCTTCTGATCGGCATACTTCTTATACTGGTTTTGTGCCCTGGCCATATTATCCTTGAGAGCATCAACAATGTCCTTGCTCTCCTGAAGCAAATCCCTGGCACGTGGAACTCTAACATCACTCATCAACAAATCAATGAAGCTCGATGCATCATACCCATACAGAGCTCTGAAAGGTCTCATCTGAATTGACATGTGAAATGTGGTATTGTAATAATACTCACACAAATGTATCCATCTCACCCATGCCTTCTGCTGACCAGCCACGTAATTTCTCAAATAGCCCTCTACCCACTTGTTGACTATCTCTGTCTGTCCATTCATCTGCAGATGATAACTGGTGCTGGGTGTAAGCTCAGTGCCACATAATCTGAATACCTCCTACCAAAAGTGACTCAAAAATCTACTGTCTCTATCACTCACTATACTGTGGGGTATCCCATGCAATCTGAAAACCTCTCTAAAGAAGATCTCAGCTACCTGTGTTGTTGTATAAGTAGTAGTGATAGGAAAGAAGTGTGCATACTTCGTCGGTCTATCCACCACCACATATATGCAATCATGACCTTGGGCCTTGGGTAGGCCCGTAATGAAGTCCATGGATATGCATTCCCACTTCTAATCTAGAATGGGAAGTGGCTGTAGGAGCCTAGCTGGAAAGGTGTGCTCTTGTTTGTTTTGCTGACAAACAGGGCACTCACGAACATACTGCAAAACATCTGACTTAAGCCCTTTCCACGTGAACCGTTCCCGAACTTGTGTATATGTTTTGAAGTACCCGGGATGACCAGCTGTAGGTGAATCATGAAGAGCCCTCAAAATAGATTGCTTCACCTTTGATCCTAGGACTAAAAATATCCTGCTCTTGTAGATAATCAAATCATTCACAAGTGTGTACCAGGTATCAACAACTGACCCATCAACTATCCCGGATGCCCAGGGGTCTCTAGCATACTCTACCACTATCATATGCTTCCAATCCTCTGATATCTCAATCAATGCACTAAGATGTGGTCTACGTGACAATGCATCTGCTACCATGTTCTGAGTCCCTCTCACATATGATATGTCAAAATCGTAAGCTTGTAGCTTACTCACCCACTTCTGCTATCTATCATTGAGATCTCTCTGATTAAGGAAATGCCTCAAACTGTTGTGGTCAGTTTTAATACAAAACTTACCACCCACTAGATACTGTCTAAACTTAGCCAATGTGTGCATGATGGCTAACATCTCCTTATCATAGATGCTAAAAGATCTCTCTAGTCCACGGAGTTTCCTTCTCTCATAGGCAATAGGGTTCTTGTCCTACATCAACATAGCACCAATGCCATCTCTGGATGCATCACACTGAAGCTCAAATGGCTTCGAGAAATCAGGCAAAGCTAACACCAGGCATGAAGTCATGATCTCCTTAAATCTGTCAAAGAAAGCCTGTGCCTCTGGTGTCCAAACAAAGGCCCCCTTCTTCAGCAAATCTGTCATAGGGGCTGCATGTCGTGAATATCCACTCACAAATCTATGGTAGAAACTACATAGGCCTAGGAACCCTCTCAACTATGTCAGGTTCTCAGGAATAGGCCACTCTACTATAGCGCGGATCTTATCAGGATCCATCTGCACTCCCTCTGCACTGATAATATGTCCCAAATACAAGAGCTCAGTCATACCCAAATCACACTTGGACTCCTTGGCATACAAGGACTCCCTCTACAATATACTCAATACAGTCTCCAAATGTGCTACATGCTCCTACCATGTCCGACTGTATACCAAGATATCATCGAAGAAAACCAATACAAATCTCCTCAACTGATGATGGAAGACCTTATTCATCGTAGACTAGAAAGTAGCTGGTGCGTTGGTCAACCCAAATGGCATGACCACAAACTCAAAGTGTCCACAATGACATCTAAATGCCATATTTTTCACATCCCGCTCTCTGACTCTAATCTAATGATAGCCTGATCTCAAATCTATCTTGCTAAAGTAGCATGCCCCATGAAGCTCATCTATCAACTCATCAATCCGTGGGATAGGGTACCTATTCTTAATAGTCCTCTTATTCAGCACCCGATAATCAATGCACATACGTAATGAACCATCCTTCTTCTTCACCAAAACTACTGAAGAAGCAAAAGGAGACTTGCTCGGTCTAATATGCCCCATCTCAAGCAGCTCCTTAATGGTTTTCTCTATCTCATCCTTGAGCCTCTTAGGATGCCTATATGGTGTGATCATTACAGGTTTAGCACCCTCCTCTAACTCAATAATATGCTCGATCCCCCTATCAGGTGGTGTGCCAGGTGGAATATCACTAAATACCATGTCGTACTTCTCTCTCAATCTCTGAATGTCAAGGTGATATTCTATCTTTTGATGCTCCTCCTGTGTAGGCATGAGAGTACACATGGCTGCCCATCCCATACTGTCGTGTCTAACCAACCTCTCCATGCGCCTGAAAGAAATAGTTCTGATTTCACTATTTCTGATAGCTCTCAACACATGCTATTTCCCATCTGCCTCAAACTTAATCTCCATATCTCTAAGTCTGAAAGTGACCTCACCCAAGGAATGTAACCATGTCATACCCAACACAATGTCTAGGTCACCCATATTAACCACATGGTAATCCACTTTGAACTCATAATTGTTCAAGCGTAAAAGCATGTCTCTAATCATCTTGTTACACTTAAGAGTGTAACCATCAGCAACCTGCACTCGGAGGCCCTCAAACTCCTCTATCTCAATGCCACGGTGCTCAACTAATCGTGCATCAATGAAGTTATGTGTAGCACCTGTGTCAACTAAGGTGATCACCTTCTGTCCTGCTAGAACACCACGCAATCTAAAGGACCCCTCCTGCTGAATGCTAGACAAGCGTGCCTGCTGCAAATGTAACTCAGGCTCCGCCTTAGGCTCTGAAGCCTTTGCCTCTACCTCAAGCTCTGTATCACTATGCTCATCCTCATGTGTTGTACTGTCTGAATCTGAGTCCTCATAGTATGCCCACATATCTCTGTTGGCCTTCCCTTTAGGCCTCAAAGGACAATCGTGATCCCTATCATATGGACCTTTGCAATAGAAGCATAGCTTCTTCCTGTGCAGGTCATTAAGTGCCTCGGTATCCAAGGGTGTAGTGGATTTCCCCTTGGTATCAACCTTCTTCCCCTTACTCTTATCAAACTTCTTATTATCTCCGAAAGAAGAAGAATTCCTGGGAGTGAATCTGCTAGAAGGTGTTGTAAGCTCCATACTGCGAGCTTTCCTCATGGCCTCCTATAGTGTCGATGGATCAAATGCCTTGATCCAACCCTTGAGGGGTTCAGACAATCCCTCAGTAAATAGGATAACCAACCGCCTCTCTGATACATCCTGAACCATAACTGACAACCTCTAAAACTCATTGATATAAGTCTCTAAGCTGCCTGTCTATCTCAACTGTGCAAGATCACAAAAGAATATCTTTGGATCCTTCCTATCAAAATGCTCCACCAACCTATCCATAAAATCCTGGTACGATGTCACCTGGTTGTGCTGCAAAGTAACCATACCATGTGACCACCAGTCATGAGCTGCGCCCTCCAAATGCAAGGTGCCATATCTGATGGCATCTATCTCTGACATGGGTCTCAATGCTAAGAAAGTATCCAACTTATGTATCCATGCCTATGCTTTCATCTATCCACTACCATCAAAAGAAGGTAAAGTGAGCTTGCTAGCAGCTCGCTGCAACTCACTGTCATGGCCTCCTCTAGGTCTCCTATTCTGCTGAGTACTCCTCATGTGCTCTCTCCTCTGGTTCAAGTAGCGATCAAAGTTAAGTAACTCATGCAATGTGGTGGTAATGCCTGCCATTCTGCAGTGGTAGCTCTAAGATCAAACTGGAACTCATCTAGCACATCACCCTCTCCTGCCTCCTAAGCCTCCTCTCTAAGGAAAGTAGGCCGAGTAGGTCTATCTATTGTCCAAGACCTATGCCTGCGAGCACCCTGTGCACTTGCTACACTCCTATTATCATGATCAGGTGTACCTCTACCCTGCTCTTGAGCTTTGGGCTAAACCACTCACTCCATCATAGTGGTCAAAGCACGCAATGACTGGACTATCTCCTATTGTCCAGTAGTCATGGTTCTGAAAAAGTCCCTAGCATCATCATCATCATTCCTAGGAACTCTAGGTGGACTCTATGACTATCTCTCATCCATGGTAAGAATGTCTCTGAACTCCTGTTCCCCCTCTAGTGCTGCTCTTCTACGTGTGTAATACCTGTGATGCCCAAATGCTGAAGGATGCATATAGGTTTCTTACCCAACAGGATGGCAAGAACACCGCTAATACCACTATAATGACCCTTACTATAAGGCCACTAAAAACCCCCAAAACCGAACTGTGTCAATTCGTCAAACACTTGGCAAGCAGCTAAATTGTTTGCTTGAAATGTAGTGTTTCAATGTTGTAATTGTTGAGCAACAAATCCACAAGGTACAATAGATATAACAATGCCAATATTCAAAATGAAATGCACTGAACAATAATAGAACTCTAAATAACAATGCAATGGAGTCAATGCCAAATGGATTAAGAAATACCCAAGGTCTGATTACAATGTTCCAATGTGATAATAACCAACTCAATAGACTGATTTTTCTGAATATGTATGACTGTTACAACTTCTTTCACATGGACACTGAATTATGACAAGACCTTGCAATGCACCTTCATTACTATATCAATCCAATTACAATGATGATAACAGTGACATACAATGGACTGTTATGACAGTGTCTGTTTTTACATGTACTGGACTGTGGTGACAATGTCTGAATATATGCAATGTTATACAATTTTTGACATCCAAAAAACAATGTATAAGAACCTGGAAAGATGCACTGTTGATGACTAGAATTGATGAAGATAAATGTTGATGATGTCACCCCAAATCTGCACCCAAACTGGACCCCAAATGTTGCTGTTGTGCTATCCTGGTACAGGCCATACCTGGGCCGTACAGTACGACACCTGTATAAAATTCAATGCAAGTTGCTAGCAGCCCAAAATGGTATCAATGGAATCACCTAGGGATGTAGAATCATTCCCCAAAAGCATAAAATTTATCTCCAGCTGGTTATGAAGTTATGAGTGAAAAGGTGGGTCCAGGCCCTGGTATGGACTTCTCAGAAAATGCACCAAAATGATCTCCAAACTCAATCAGAATGATTCACCAATAAGATGATGAATCCCAAACCTTTATTCCATCAATTTCAAACCCTCAAAAGTCAATCCTTAGATTAATCCAGCATGAAATGGCTAAATACCATCTCCAATGTGCAACCCTTCAGAAGATATTTCACTTCCTTAGTTATGCTAACCTAAGGGAGTTATCGTTCCCAAAGATCAAATGATATTTGCAGACCAAATGACTACAAATTGCTCCACAATGGAAGAAGTAGAAGAAATCCCAAAATCAGCTTGTCCAAAATGAATGCCCAAGCCCTCTATTTATTCACTTTTCTAAGAAGTTACTAAGAACTTCTAGAAGCATCCATTATAAAATCCCATTATAATGCACTTTTATAATAAAATAACTTTATAAAATAAAAAGTGCAATCTCAACTTAAAATTATAACATATGGGCCCTACTAACACATAATAATAAAATATAAGCTCAACTTCACTTTTTCAAGAGCAAATATGACCAACTGATCTCCAAAATTGATTCTCTCTCCAAATCATTTGCCTACGAGAGTCGATGATAGGAAAATCCAATATGAAAAATCATGTCGCTAGAAAGGGGACATGACAACCTGTGGAACCTAAGATTACCTGCTTTCTTTAGAGATTTCTACTACATAAACTACCCTTCAAGATACCTAGGGGGAGCCCAATCCCTGTACTATTTGTAGACACCTTGAGTTTGTTTTCCATGTGTTCTTTGAGTGTATGTTTTCTTTTGAAATCTAGAAAATATTTGGTCTTTCCTTTAATACGCACTTCCAAGCTTTGAACATCATATTAGGTGTATCATCTTAAAATCAAAGCACTTCCATGTTAAGAGCATTTAGCCCTCCGAGTGAGTGGTTTGGGTCACGTGAAGCACCTGGAATCAGCTCTTTTCTTAGATCGTACTTGTTCTCCTCATTCTACTTCTATCTATCTCTGATTTTCATTTCAATCTGCATTTCCTAGCATTCTGGGTCAGGATCCTGAGGTTTTTGACCACAAGGTCAAAGTCGACCTTATGGGGTCAAAGTTGACCTTGACCCTAACTTGGTCAGATACAAGCTCGTCCTTGGCCCCTATCCAGATTTCAAATTTCCTTGATTTCCAGGTGTCGAGTTTCGGAGATATTTGTTTTCCCACCTCCGGGTCAGCCATTTCGGGTTTTGGAATGATAAATCCTCAAATTGCATTTAATCTAGGTACATTTTATAAAGGTTAGGATCTAATTGGGATTTAATTCTCCAAGGTGGCCCCTCTAGAGGATTGTGCCCTAGTTCACTATAAAAGGAGGCCTTCCTCTCTCATTTTCTCCATCAAGTTTTATCATCCATCATTCACATCTTCTTTTGCCATCAAGCAATCAAGTTTTGCAATCTCCTCTCTCAAGCTCTTAAGGTGATCAAGCAAGCATCCATTCAAGCATTCGAGTCCTCTTCTCCATCCAAGTTCTCCATTGAAGATCAAGGATTCAAGCATTCAAGCCATTGAAGGGATTTGGTTCAAGCATTCAAGATTCATCATTCAAACCCTAGATCTAGCCATCATGATGGTGTGATCTTCCTTCAAGATCCTTTTGTTCATCTTCAAGATCCATTCATTCCTCTATCAAGGTGGATTCCAAGCATACAAGCATGGAGGTTTTGTATTTACTTTCATGGTTTTGATTTACATTTACCATTGTTGTGTTCAAGCTTTCATATCAATATACTTGTTTACATTCAAAATACAATTACATATTTATCGAATTGCATAGCTTCACTATTAGATCCATTTCTACTACTTGCTAGCATTCTTATTTCAATTTCAATATTAAGGTTGATTCAAAACCGGGGTTTGACCAAGGAAAACCCCTCAAACAAACAACAAAAACCCTCTTTTTCTTGTAGGTACAAGTGTGGAATTTTGGATTTGAAAGTAGTTTTGGATACCCTTTTCGGTGAACTTCTGGGATTTGCGAACAAAGTTAGAATCGACCTTCAAATAAAGAATGTAACCTTTGACCTTTTATGAGGGTCAAAGACTACCTGCCATCGAAGAGACAAAATATTTTTGGGTTTTCTTTGTCTCGGCATTTCCAGTCCGAAACAAATTGTAGAATTGCCTGAAAGTACACATAGACATTAGAAATTGGCATTTTCCAGATTTTCCCTAATTTGAGGCTAGTATTTGTATTTCAATTATTTCAGATTTCAAGCACAATTTTACCATAGGGAAATATAGGGTTTTTCTCTCTCTTTCATATTCTCCATAGATTGATTCAATTGTGCATTAACCTTTTGGTTGATCAAATTGGATCTCTCCTTTGGGAATTTGGATTTAGGAGTGGATCTCATATTTTCCCCATACATTACATTAAATAGAGGTGATTCCATTTTTCCTCTATTCATTTTGGTGAACCCGACATACTTACTCTCCTTTCTTTTGTGGATTTAGATGCCCTATTGTGTAAGATTTTTTCTTGCATTAAGATTAGGTTTAATTATGTCCTTGCATTTATATTTCAAAAATTAAAAAAAAAATTGCAAAATTTCTTTAAAAATACAAAAACATTTACATTTTCATGCTTTTAGATTTTCTTTGTATTCAACATGTATGATTCTTGTTTGAATACTTTGATGAGACTTTTATTGTACAAGATGATAGATTCCCTAATGAGGTACATGGAAGTGAGGATGAAAATTGTTTGAATGAGATCTCCATTGATCGTATTCCTATTTTACCTTCCTCCACAACCTCTTCAATTGACCTTTACAAAGATGAGTTAGGGATTGATGTTAATTCTTCTCCTAATATATTTCTTTTCTATGAGCCTACTTTAGAGTATAATTTACCTTCTTTCCCCTTTAGGGATCAAGCTTTAATGACTTATGACACTCCAACAGTGCGCTTAATGGATAGGGATGATAATCCTCCTATTTGTGATGAACCTTTGAATTCGGATGTTGATTACTCTCTTCCTCATGAAACCATTGTGGATAATCCTCCTATTTGGGATGAACCTTTGGATTTGGATGTTGATTACTCTTTTCCTCATGAAACCATTGCAGATAATCCTCATATTTGGGATGAACCTTTGGATTTGGATGTTGATTACTCTCTTCCTCATGAAGCCATTGTGGATAATTCTACTTTTTGGGATGAACCCTTGGATAAATACATTGATTTATCCCCTCCTTGTGAAGAATTTTTGATATCAAAGGATGACATATTCTCTAAAACACACTTCCCTTATGCGAAAGAAGATGACATTATAAATCCTTCACCTCCATTTGAGATTTCTTCTAGTAATAAGGCATTAGCGGAGAAAGATATGCATTCCCTTAATGCTCTTCCTCTTAGTGGTGATCTTATGGGAAATCAAGATCCTACCTCACAACCTTCTTACCATAGTATTACTTATATCTATTCAAACCCTTTTCCAACTGTGGTTCCAAGTGTTCCTCTAGTTGTGTCTTCAATTCATATCACTTCCTACACTTTTACTAGTGTTCCTAATCTTCCTAATCCTAATCCTATCTTTCCTAATCTGATTCCTAATTCTCCATCTACTATTCCTAGTTCTTCCCACACTTATGTTGAGGTTCAAACTATGGTTCATGATGTAGATGTGCAAAAATTCTTCAAAGTACCTTCTCCTTATTATCCAATCAATAAAGATAAAAGAAAAGAAACTTCTCCTTTGAGATTTATTCATAGTTTTACCCCTCACTCTGATATAACATAGATCTTTTCCCCTCTAGATTGGGGGGCAAGAGGTATATTTCTTCCTATCTTCTAGAATCCATTATGTTCCTACTTTGAGCTTAATTGATTATTCTTTAATTTATCTCGATGGTTTGTATTATGATAGCTTTTCATCCATTGTTCTCTTCTATTATTCAAGATATCTTTTCTAGGACATGTGTTTTGCAAAGATATCCCTTTCCTTTCATCGCTGGGGGGCAAGGTTCTTCCTTCTCTCTCTTTGTCTAGGGAACTGGTTTCCTTAGCTTAGTGGTATTTTTTTATATTGCAATATTTTTTTTTCATCATATTGATAGATGTTTTGACTATGGATAACCTTCTTATATGAGAAGTTGTTGTCCTAAGTCGTCACTTCTTCTCTATGTTGCAAATTATGTTCTTTATAAACTCTCACCCTTGCTTTGGTGTTAGAGTTGTTTCCCTCATTTCAAAGATTCCTCTTCCTCTTCTTTGCAGGGGGGCTTGATGATTGAATCTTTGTTCCTGCCTTTGAAAGATGATATTTTATCTAGAAGCACTCCTCTTTGGTGGGGGTCTTGTTGATAAGATCTCTTTCATTTGAGGATCCTTTTCCATGAGTGACATATCCTTTTCATGATTATTTATACTCTTGGATGTAGGGGTCAATATCCCTCACTAAGAATATGGTATACATTGTTTCTAAATAGGATATCTTCTTGAATTGTGAAGACAATATCCTCTTCCATCTTTGTTCCTACACTCGGGGGGCAAGGATGCCATCTCCTTCTTTTCTGTCTTTCCAGGATTCACCTCTTTCCTTGGTTAAGCAGTATCTATCTATTATGTGATATCCAATCATACATGAAAATTTTGGTTTTCATTGAGGATCTAGGTCCTTGATAACAACCACTTTTGTTTTTTGACATTGGGTTTCCATGGTTGATATATCTCTCACCTTGGAAATTGAATAGTGTGCTATCCCTCACAAGGGTTACTTTTTTCACTTCTTTCATGATATCTCTTTCCATTCGTCCCTTCCATGGCCTCATAGGAGTTGTGACCTTCTTGGCTTATACTGGGTGTTGTTTGTGGATATTGTCTTGATATTGAAGAAGGCTTTATCCTTGTTCTTTCCTTTCCTTAACATGTCAAAATAGTATGTTTTTTCCATATTAAGGAGGGGGCATATATAGGGCCTCCCTTGTACTATAGTTTTTTATTTTTACATGCTAAATCTTCGAAGGTAATGCACATAAGTTGCTAAATCTTGAAAAGACACGCATTTATATGCTAAATCTTCTGAAGGTAACACACATAACTTGCTAAATCTTGAGGAGACACGCATTTTTCAAAAAAAATCAATATGCTAAATCTTGGAAGGTAAACACATAAGTTGCTAAATCTTGAAGGGACATGCATTTCCAATTTCAAATATGCTAAATCTTGGAAGGTAACTCACATAAGTTGCTAAATCTTGAAAAGACACGCATTCATATGCTAAATCTTCCGAAGGTAACACACATAAGTTGCTAAATCCTAAGGAGACATGCATTTTATATTCATAGTGATACAAGAAGGTGGATCTATGAGTATTCTAGAAGCTGTCAGAAGATGCATTACAATTGCAAGCATAGTTTATGGGTGAACCTGTTGGGGTCTCCCTCTAGGGTGATTCATGGTAAGGTGGGTATCTTACTAGGCGAGGTAATCACTCTTTTTCCCTTTCTCTCTTTTTGCTTTCATGCTAGTAGGACTGGATCATGAAGCTATGTCATTTATAGTGTTGTTGTTGTCTTTCTTATCTAAACATTTATGCTTTTATGATAGCTTTCCAAATATGATGTTAGTATAAGAAATGTTTCTTAGCAAGGTTTCTTGTACTAGTTGATTTGGGTTTGTTTTAGTACTAACCCCTCTTTTGTGTCTTTTTTTTTTTGCACCCTCGTGCGCATATGTTGAGTTAGAATCCTTAGCCTAGGGGCTTGTGTCCCTAACTAAGTGTCATTCTATCTCATTTCGAATCCACTAGGATCTCTTCTTTCTTCTCCTTTATCAAGAGTTTGCATTGAATCCATACTCTTGCTAAAGTGGGGGCTTAATGTATCATCTTAAATTGGAAGCACTTCCATGTTAAGAGTATTTAGCCCTCCGAGTGAGTGGTCTGGGTCATGTCAAGCACCTAAAATTAACTCTTTGCTCGGATCATACTTGTTCTCCTCATTTTGCTTCTATCTGTCTTTGATTTTCACTTCAATCTGCATTTCCTAGCATTCTTGGTCAGGATCCTGAGGTTTTTGACCATAAGGTCAAAGTTGACCTCGACCCTGACCTGGTTAGATACAAGCTTGTTCTTGACCCCCTATCCAGATTTCAAATTTCCTTGATTTTTGGTGTCGGGTTTCGGGGATATTTGTTTTCCTGCCTCCGGGTCGGTCATTTCGGGTTTCGGAATGGTAAATCCTCAAATTGCATTTAATCTAGGTATATTTTCTAAAGGTTAGGACCTAATTGGAATTTAATTCTCTAAGGTGGCCCCTCTAGAGGATTGTGCCCTAGTTCACTATAAAAGGAGGCCTTCCTCTCTCATTTTCTCCATCAAGTTTTATCATCCATCATTCACATCTTCTTTTGCCATCAAGCAATCAAGTTTTTCAATCTCCTCTCTCAAGCTCTTAAGGTGATCAAGCAAGCATCCATTCAAGCATTCAAGTCCTCTTCTCCATCCAAGTTCTCCATTGAAGATCAAGGATTCAAGCATTCAAGCCATTGAATGGATTTGGTTCAAGCATTCAAGATTCATCATTCAAACCCTAGATCTAGCCATCATGATGGTGTGATCTTCCTTCAAGATCCTTTTGTTCATCTTCAAGATCCATTCATTCCTCTATCAAGGTGGATTCCAAGCATACAAGCATGGAGGTTTTGTATTTACTTTCATGGTTTTGATTTACATTTACCATTGTTGTGTTTAAGCTTTCATATCAATATACTTGTTTACATTCAAAATACAATTACATATTTATCGAATTGCATAGCTTCATTGTTAGATCCATTTCTACTACTTGCTAGCATTCTTATTTCAATTTCAATATTAAGGTTGATTCGAAACTGGGGTTTGACCAAGGCAAACCCCTCAAACAAACAACAAAAACCCTTTTTTTCTTGTAGGTACAGGTTCAAAATTTTGAATCTAAAAGTAGATTTTGATACCCTTTTTGGCAAACTTCCAAGATTTGTGAACAAAGTCAGAATCGATCTTCAAATAAAGAATGTAGCCTTTGACCTTTTATGAGGGTCAAAGACTACTTGCCATCGGAAAGACAAAAGATTTCTGGGTTTTCTTTGTCTCGGCATTTCTAGTCCGAAACAGGTTGCAGAATTGCCCAAAAGTACACAAAGACATCAGAAATTGGCATTTTCCAGATTTGCCCTAATTTGAGGTTAGTATTTGTATTTCAATTATTTCAGATTTCAAGCACAATTTTACCATAGGGAAATATAGGGTGTTTCTCTCTCTTTCATATTCTCCATAGATTGATTCGATTGTGCATTAACCTTTTGGTTGATCAAATTGGATCAAATTGGATCTCTCCTTTTGGTTGATTCCATTTTTCCTCTATTCATTAGGATGCATTAACAGTAGCAAGTTTTGCAATTCTTTTTGGACTATACTTTCTTCTGTTATATTATGGACTATTTGGAAGGCTAGGAATAATGATGCGTAGGTAGGGAAGGACATGAATCTTACTGAGTCTCTTAGGAGACTCATCTATATTGATGTTTCCCTACATGTCTCGGTAGTGATTAAGCTAAATGAGAGCAAGTTCATTCAGATTTTGAGGGAAGGAAAGGGCACTATTGAGAAGAAAGAAATAACTCATGGGTACACTACCAAACAAGATGGAACAGAGTTCAACAACTACCTCACTGAATTCCTCCAATAGGTAAAAGAAGGTAACCAAGGAGCAACAACTAGTACAGAGGCATGGAACATTAGGGAGCCAGTGTTTGGAGGACACGATATAATAGGCTACAATGTTGTCTCTCTGAATTCTAATGAATCTGATGCAGATCATGAAGACCCCCTAAATGAATACAACTAGTTCCTTCATTGAGTTTATAAGATGTAACTAACAAAATCAGAAACTGTAATTTTGAGTCCCTTTTTGATCTGGATGAGAATAACAGTCCAACCTTATTGTATTAATTCATAACTTTGTTGTAAGCTCCTTCTTTTGATATGCAATAGAAAAAAAAATATAATACTTATTTGATGAATCTTCTCTCCTAACAAAAAGTATTAACATTACTTTTATTTAACTTTGATAATAATTAATAAAAAATTACTATGCATTTTTAAAAGTTAAATAATAGTAATGTTAATACCTTTTAGTTAGGGGAGAGGATCTATTGGTTGAGCACTTCAATTTTGTGCTTGAATTACAAACACATCATATTTTTTAAGGTAAATAATATTATTGTAGTTAATATATCTTTTATAACATATAATATATATTATTATTAAAAATATTAAAATATATAATTACAATGATAATATTTAACAAAAAATTACTATGTATTTTTAAAATTTAAATAATAGTAATATTAATACCTTTTAGTTAGGGGAGAGGATCTATTGGTTGAGCACCTCATTTTTTTGCTTAAATTTCAAATGACTCCCAATTGTTTACAACATATTACTTGGCAAGTCTATCTCTTCTTATTACTAATATTTTACATTAGTATTCTTTTGCCAATGTCTCCAAACACATGAAGAAATGTGAGACGGATACCTATTAAGTCATGTTTTATTGATGTCATGATGTGTCATCACACGATTTGTTTCTTTTTTGATGCAGTCAAGGATGGAGGATCCAATTAAGGATTGTCTAACCTTGCAGCCAAACACCAACACAACAGAATAACACAAGACCACATAGATATACGAATAAAAAATCATCTTTATTCATAGATAACTGAGCTTACAAGAAACATGCCGAGCTGTAAGACCTTCTCGGTTACAGCCAAATACATCAGAATTACAATAGTATTCAACTATCCTCTAGCTAGTCCAGCTCTGCAACAAATGGTAAAAACATTAAGGCAGATCTTAACTTGAGCTCACAAGCCACCAAGCAATCTCCTTGTTTCTAAGCAATCAAGCTACTAACTTTGCTATTGCAAAACATTAGATAAACAATCTGATCTGCAAGATCTCGTAGGATCCAGATCTACATCATCTTTCCACAACTTCACTTCTCATCTGTCACCCCCAGACTCTGCTGATGATCCCCTAAATAACTACCCAAACACTCTTTAAATACTCATCCTCAGCCACAAGTTGGCTAGATGAAACAATTAACTCCCACAAACAAATATTAAATGCCAAACATCAGTCGTCTCTCAAATAGCCTTACAATAAATAAATTCTCCATGTCAACCTCGAAATGGTCATCAGATCCACATAGAAGAATGCAACACCCTAGATCTAGGTCCCCACACATTCAATGATCAATCCATAACTCAAGGAGTGCGACCCAAATTAAATGCACTAGTCGGCCAAGCCGATTAACCAAAATAAACCAATCGGTAAACAAGAACACCGAGTGCTAGAGAAACAACCAAGCAAATCCAGACCGATCGGTAACTGAACACTGAGAAAGGAGTACACCAAGTCACCGAGTCCATTAGTGAAGCCAAGCCGACTTCCAACCAAGAACCATCACCGAGTGACCTCCAACCACCGAGCTCCATCGGTGAAGCCAAACAAGCTATAACTGAGAACTGTCATCAAAGACCAAGAAACTCCAGTCTTCTACTGATCTACCATAGAAATCCAAAACAAAGAACAAACATATTTTTGGTTGATACAGGATTGCCAGCTACCCTAGGATGCTCCTGCATCATTTTTAGAACTAAGGGATACATTTCATTCAATTATGAGGTGTCTCTCATCATTAAATAATAACTTTAAAATCAAAACTATTAGGTTATTGTGATAATTATATTTTTTCAATAAGCTTATTGATTTTACATTCATACTTTTATGATAGAAATTAACAATTCACTATGATTTAAGTCAAAAGTTGTAGTTTTTATTTAAATATTTCTTAAAATTACATAAATATTTATATTTTTTAAAAGCTTGATAGTTTTTATTTTTCATTGTCTCTCCAACTCTCTCTAACATTATATTCTCTATAAATCACTTCTTATCTGTATATTTATATTTATTTCTTCCAGTCTCATTCTCTCATGTCTCTCCTTGACTTTATATTTATCTATTACATATCTTACTATCCCTTTTAACTCTCTCCCTCTATATCTTTGTATAGGGTAAAATGTGGATGGGGTCCTAGAATAATGATTTGCACATAAAAGAGACCCCAAAGCCAATATTTTAAACTTACATTTGAATTGTATTGATATGGAAAGTAAATGTAGATGATTAATATTGAAATGAAGAAGTAAAGGTACTTACCTTAGAAAAAGAATCGGCTGAAAACCCTATCAAATGATCTCAAAAACTGTTGCTTTTCACAATTTTAAACTGAAATTGTAAGATCTACAAAACCCATAAATCTTTTTCTGAGATTAGATCAGGTCGACTTTGACCCTCATAAAAGGTCAAAGGCTACATTTTTATTCTGAAGGTCGATTCTGACTTTGTTCGCAGATCCCGAAAGCTTGCCGAAAAGGGTATCCAAATCTACTCTCATATCCGAAATTCCGCACCTATACCTGCAAGAAGAAGAGGGTTTTTGTTTTTTGTTTGGGGGGTTTGCCTTGGTCAAACCCTGATTTGGAATCAACCTTAATATTGAAATTGAAATGCAAAATGCTAGCAAGTAGTAGAAGTAGATCTAATAATGAAGCTCTGACACTCAATAGATATGCAATTGTATTTGAAATGTAATCAAGTATGTTGATATGAAAGCTTGAACATGTAAATCAAACCTCCATGATTGTATGCTTGGAATCCACCTTGAGATAAGGATGAATAGATCTTGAAGATGAACAAAGGATCTTGAAGGAAGATCACGCCATCATGATGCCTAGATCTAGGGTTTGAATGATGAATGCTTGAATCCTTGATCTTCAATGGAGAACTTAGATGGAGAAGAGGACTTGAATGCTTGGATGGATGCTTGCTTGATCACCTTGAGAGCTTGAGAGAAATTGCTTGAGGATCATGAATGAGTGGATGAGAAAATGAGAGAGGAAGGCCTCCTTTTATAGTGAACTAGGGCACAATCCTCTAAAGGGGCCACCTTGGAGAATTAAATCCAATTAGCTCCTAACTTTTAGAAAATATACCTAGATTAAATGAAATTAGAGGATTTACCATTTCAAAACCCGAAATAGCCAACCTGGAGGCGGGAAAACAAATATCCCCGAAACCCGATACCCAGAAATCAAGGAATTTGGAGATTTGAAAGAGGGGGGCAAAATTGAGGTTGTAATTGACCTAGTCAGGATTGAGGTCGATCTTGACCTAGTTAAGATCGAGGTCAAATGTGACCTAGTCAGGATCAACCTCGATTCTGACCCTATGGGCCCAAATCCAACCAGAATCAGGACAGGAGGTCCCGGGGATGCCCGAAGACCTAGGAATGATACCAGAATGGGATAGAATGCCAAGGATAGGCATAAAATCCTATGATGAACATGATGAAGTCTAGGAGGACCTATTTGTAAGTCCTACCTAGAAAATAGAGCCATAGAAGAGGGAAATTAAGGAGAATCCTTGGGATCCTAACCCTAATTTCACCTAGAATGAAGGAATCAAGTGTAGAAAAGAAGTGGAAAGTGAGGAAAAAGCTAGATCAAAGCCAAGATCAATTCAAGGTGTTTGACATGACCCCAAAACCACTTACTCAGAGGGCTAAACGCTCTTTACATGGAAGTGCTTCCATTTTAAGACGATACATTAAGCCCCACTTTAGCAAGAGTATGGACTCAATGCAAACTCTTGGTAAAGGAGAAGAAAGAGGAGATCCAAGTGGATTCACAAAGAGATAAAATAACACTTAGTTAGGGACATAAGCCCCCAAGCTAAGGATTCTAACTCAACATACATGCACGAGAGTGTCAACAAAATAAGGGTTAATACTAAACAACCCAAATCAATTAGCACAAGAGACCTTGCTAAGAAATATTTCTCATACTAATATCATATTTGGAAAGCTATCATAAAAGCATAAATGATTACATAAGAAAGACAAAAGCAATAATATAAACAACATAGCTTCATGATCCTGTCCTACTACCATGAAAGCGAAAAGAGAGGAAGGGAAAAGAGTGATTACCTCACCTAGTAAGATGCCCACCTTACCATGAATCACCCTGGAGGGAGAGCCCAATAGGTTCACCCATAAACTATGCTTGCAATTGTAATGTGTCTTCTGACGGCTTCTAGAATACCCATAGATCCACCTTCTTGTATCACTATGAATATGAAATGTGTGTCTCCTCAGGATTTAGCAACTTATGTGCATTACCTTCAAAAGATTTAGCATATAGGTGCGTGTCTTTTCAGGATTTAGCAACTTATGTGCATTACCCCAAGATTTAGCATATTTGAAATTGGAAATGCATGTCCCTTCAGGATTTAGCAACTTATGTGCATTACCTTCAGAGGATTTAGCATATTGAAAATTGAAAAATGCATGTCTCTTTAGGATTTAGCAACTTATGTGCGTTACCTTCCGAGATTTAGCATGCTGCAAAATAAAAGGTTAGAACAAAAATACATAATATAGAATGAGGGAGGCCGTATATATGCCCCCCTCCTTAATATGGAAAAAATATACTATTTTGACATGTTAAGGAAAGAAAAGAACAAGGATAAAGCATTTTTCAGCATCAAGACAATATCAATAGACAACACCCAGTCCAAGCCAAGAATGTCACAGCTCCTATGAGGCCATGGAAAGGACGAATGCAAAGAGATATCATGCAAGAAGTGAAAAAGTAACCCTTGTGAGGGATAGCACACTACTCATTTTCCAAGGTGAGAGATATATCAACCATGGAAACCCAATGTCAAATAATGAAATAGGTTGTGATCAAGGACAAAGATCCTCAATGCAAACCAAAATTTTCATGTATGATTGGATATCACATAATAGATAGATACATCTTAACCAAGGCAAGAGGTGAATTCTAGAAAGATAGAAAAGAAGGAGATGACATCCTTGCCCCCCAAGTGTAGGAACAAAGATGGAAAGGAACCTATTATTTCGCTCGCAATGCTATGGAAGACAACAAGCCCCCAAGTATTAGGCTACCATTGTTTACATAATGTGGAGCTCCATAATAGGAACATGAATGTTATTTAGAGAAAATAGGATTGAAATACAACTCATTGCCACATGATATATAAAGAACATTATTATCAATGAGCTACCTAATCTTATAATGTAAAGCTTGACATTCATTAGTAGAGTGATCGTGAAATCTATGATATAAACAAAAAGGATGAGTCTTCAAGTGTGGACTACGTTTCTTTTTGCATTTAGGTCTAGTAATCATCTTAGCATGAAGGAGTTTAGGCAAAATAACTTCTTGGTCAAATTCCTTCATAGTTTCATCATGTTTTGAAGTGTTATTCGAGATGTTGTTAACATTGATTTGTTGTCGAGAATTAAATCCCAATCCATAAGAATGCTCATGCCCTCTAGTGTGTAAGGGCATTTGAATTCCCTGTTTATGCTTACCACATCATTGACCATTAAATCCTTGTTTAACTAGGAAGTGATTACTAGGACCATAACAAGAAGCCATATTAGAAGGAGTCAATGGAACTTTAGTAGTCACTATGTCATCATTAGTAGGTTTGATAGATTCATTGTGGGTAGAAGCAATGACAAAGTTATTATGAAGGGTTTTAGAAGTAGAAGGAAAAACTTGTTGTTCAAAGTCTCTTTGTTTCTTCATAAAATCAAGATCATTAATCTTATATTCTCCAATAAAGGTAGGAGTAAAATCCAAGGTTCCCTAATCATCGTCAGGAAGAGCATTAGAGGAAGGAGGATTACTATTAGAAATAGGAGTAGTGTGGGTTTGAATATTCAGACAAGGATTAGGTGCATCATCCGCATGAAGTGTATACATCCCGTTGTTATGTATAAACTTGACTTTACGATGAAGGGTGGAAGGAACGACATGCATCTCATGCAACCAAGGTCTACCCAAAAGAAGATTATTATTGAGAGGTCTAGGCATAACATGAATAGGTGTTTTTAGGATTACCAAGCCTACTTTGATAGGTAAGGTAATGATTTCTAAAGTGTTCTTAGCAATGTTATCAAAGCCATGTATAGGAACATTGTCAAGTTGAATAGTGGAAAGATCAATGTTAATCGCTTTGAGCATGTCCATGCTACAAACATTAAGCCCAGATCCGTTATCAATCAAGGTTCTACGAATGATACTTTTATTGATAGTTACAACAACCATAAGAGCATCATACTGATTTTGAACTTCTTTAGAAGGTAAATCCTTTTGAGTAAATACAATGTCAGGAGGACTCGGGGTAGCATGCATGCAATGTAAGAAGTTATTGATGTTCTCTTGATTAGGAGGTGGAGTGGGAAGAGTTGCTAGAGCTTTTTTCAAGGCTTCATAGTAGGTAGATGAAGTTTGAAGAAGCTCCCATAAAGAAATCTTGGCAGGAGTATTTTGCAATTGGGTTATCAAATCATACTCCTTACTAGGAAGACGAGGTGGAGGAGGAAGGATAGGTTGAGAAGGTGGAAAAGAAGTAGAAACCACCATATTAGGTTGAGGGTTATTCCTTGTACGATATATGTGAGCTATAGAATCTTGATCATTGAAAGACTCCATAGGTTTACCTTTGATAGTAATGCGAGGACAACCTTTGACAGTCAACAAGGGTTTGGGATAAACCATTTTAGTTGTCTCAACACTACAAATAGATTCACAAGAGGGAAGAAAAGAGGACATCCTAGGAGGAGATGAGGTAAGATCTTGATTCTACATAGGATCATCACTCAAAGGGAGAGCATTAAGGGAATTCATATCATTCTCCACTAATGCCTCATCACTAGAAGGAATCTCAAATGGAAGTAAAGCATCTATAATATCATCTTGTTTCACTAAAATGTCTACATGTATTTTAGAAAAAGAGTTATCATCATGTATGAATATGTCACCCTCTTGTATCAAAGAATCTTCATGAGGAGGGAATAAATCAATGTCTTTATCGAAGGGATCATCCACAATGGTGTTATGAGGAAGAGAGTAATCAACATCCACATCCAAAGGTTCATCCCAATAGGGGGATTATCATTCCTATCAATAAAGCACATTGTAGGATCCCTAGAGGGGAAAGAAGGTATATTATATTTTAAAGTAGGTTCATAGAAAAGACATGTATTAGGAGAAGAATTAACATCAATCCTTAACTCATCTCCATAAAGAGAAATATGATGGAGAGATAGATTAAAGTCATCTTCTTGCTCTACTACATCCTTACAAGGAAATTCAAGAGAGGACAAAGCAACATCACATGCACTAGATAAAGTCCTTCTAGGTGTAACATCATGCAATGGTAAGATAAGAGGAGGATGTTGTGTAATCCCAAAAGTTATAGAAGAATGTTCAGAAAAGATTTGAAAAAACTTGTGCAACATGATAACAAATAAAGAAATGCATAGAGAATAGATATAGATATATCCCAATGCATTCAAATGAAACTTATAAGCATGAAAAGGAAATCAAACACCACAAACACAATAGGGCATCTAATTCCACAAAAGAAAGGGGTAAGTGTGTCGGGTTCACCAAAATGTATAGGGTAAAATGTGGATGGGGTCCTAGAACAATGGTTTGCACATAAAAGAGACCCCAAAGCCAATATTTTACACTTACATTTAAATTGTATTGATATGGAAAGTAAATGTAGATGATTAATATTGAAATGAAGAAGTAAAGGTACTTACCTCAACAAAAGAATCAGTTGAAAACCCTGTCAAATGATCTAAAAAATTGTTGATTTTCTTGAGCATGAAGTGAAACTGTAAGATCTACAAAACCCATAAATCTTTTTCTGAGATTAGATCAGGTCGACTTTGACCCTCATAAAAAGTCAAAGGCTACATTTTTATTCTAAAGGTCGATTTTGACTTTGTTCGCAGATCCCAAAAATTCATCGAAAAGGGTATCCAAATCTACTCTCAGATCTGAAATTCCGCACCTGTACCTGCAAGAAAAAGAGGGTTTTTGTTATTTGTTTGGGGGGTTTGCCTTAGTCAAACCCCGATTTGGAATCAACCTTAATATTGAAATTGAAATGGAGAATGCTAGCAAGTAGTAGAAGTAGATCTAACAATGAAGTTATGGCATTCAATAGATATGCAATTGTATTTAAAATGTAATCAAGTATGTTGATATGAAAGCTTGAACATGTAAATCAAACCTCCATGATTGTATGCTTGGAATCCACCTTGAGAGAAGAATGAATAGATCTTGAAGATAAACAAAGGATCTTGAAGGAAGATCACACCATCATGATGGCTAGATCTAGGGTTTGAATGATGAATGCTTGAATCCTTGATCTTCAATGGAGAACTTGGATGGAGAGGACTTGAATGCTTTAATGGATGCTTGCTTGATCACCTTGAGAGCTTGAGAGAAATTGCTTGAGGATCATGAATGAGTGGATGAGAAAATGAGAGAGGAAGGCCTCCTTTTATAGTGAACTAGGGTACAATCCTCTAGAGGGGCCACCTTGGAGAATTAAATCCAATTAGCTCCTACCCTTTAGAAAATATACCTAGATTAAATGCAATTAGAGGATTTACCATTTCAAAACCTGAAATAGCCAACCCGAAGGTGGGAAAACAAATATCCTCGAAACCCGAAACCCGAAAATCAAGGAATTTGGAGATTTGAAAGAAGGGGGCAAAATTGAGGTTGTAACTGATCTAGTCAGGATTGAGGTTGATCTTGACCTAATTAGGATCGAGGTCGAATGTGACCTAGTCAGGATCAACCTTAATTATGACCCTGTGGGCCCAGATCCAACCAGAATCAGGACGGGAGGTCCCGGGGATGCCCGAAGACCTAGGAATGATACCAGAATGGGATAGAATGCCAAGGATAGGCATAAAATCATATGATGAACATGATGAAGTCTAGGAGGACCTATTTGTAAGTCCTACCTAGAAAATAGAGCCATAAAAGAGGGAAATTAAGGAGAGTCCTTGGGATCCTAATCCTAATTTCACCTAGAATGAAGGAATCAAGTGCAGAAAAGAAGTGGAAAGTGAGGAAAAATCTAGATCAAAGCCAAGATCAATTCAAGGTGTTTGACATGACCCCCAAACCACTTACTCGGAGGGCTAAACGCTCTTAACATGGAAGTGCTTCCATTTTAAGATGATACAATCTCCTCTTGTTTTTTATTTCCATTTTCATGTATATATCTCTAATTTTCTTCCTCTCTAACTATTGACAGGAACTTTGACACATTGTGTCTCTTGTTATTTTAAGGCAAACTACTATCATAAGGTGTAGCTTCTTCTATTAAAAGTCATAAAAGGAGAAGATTACATTAGTACTCTACAATTAGTGATAAAGGAACTTGAGTCCTTCACTCAGCTCGAAGATTCATTCAAATTGTTCACAAGAAAATAAAACTTCATTCTTGGCTAAGAACACATTTAATTCTTCCATATCTGCTTTTACAATCCCTTTTTTAAAAGGGATCCATGCTTTATCCATTTTGGCCTTCTTCCCTTCTACATTTTATCAAATATTTCTACTAGTTCCCCACTTAAGGGTTTCACTTTCATTTATGAGATTTTTTTTATCACAACTACATAGTGTTCTTTCGCAATTGTCATCCTTCCCACACCCTATCCCTTTACGTAGTTGCCAACAATCTAAAAAAAGGGGGAGTATAACTTGTTGTAAATGTCCCCATCATTGATGTGCCCTTCTGCTTCAGTCAAAACTTTCTTGCCTATGACATTGATAATTGCCCCACTTTCCATTTTTTGATGAGTGTGTGAAAAGAACCTACTAAATCTTGTTTCTAGATCTTCATCACGTAGACACCTGCATTACAAAACAAAACACAACAAAAAAATTGTCATTATGTTAGTTTTGTTTGTACAAATGGAAAATCTTAACTGATTGAGATCCTTTGTCTACAGGAGATGGTCTTTATTCTCTCTATTGTTCTTATGTAATGTGGTCATAGGTTTCTTCTTATAATATATACTACCTCGATATATTTAGGTGTTCTTCAATGATGTGGTTTTCGTTTGGTCAAATTTCTTGTTGATATGTCAATAGATTGCCTCAGATTTATTGTTGGTATTCCATCTTTATTGTGGTTCAAAATGTTAGTTTTTATCTATTTGTTATATTTCCTAATCTTTTATTAGTTCACGTTTCTAAAATTGCCTAACGGTTAATACATTGTCTATTGGTTCCCAAATCAATAAATTACAGAATTCTAAGACTACGTCAATTTGTATGATCAAAATTTACAACTAATTTGGTCAACGAACGAGATCCAATCCTCAAAGAGATCAATTTCTCTTGCATGTATGGCTCTGCTACACCAAGGTGGGTGTACCTCTTGATAATTTATGAAGATTAAGTCTTCTAATCTATCTTTGACTACTACTTCGATTTCAAAGTGGCATGAAAGGTCTAAAATAGATTAGTCTATCTTCTAACCCTACGCATATCTCCTACCTCTATTTGTACAACTAGAAATAAAATGTAAAATTACTTGATTGGTATTGAAGTGAGATTTGATCAATGCCTTATCCTAAGCCACAAAGTCATAATAATTATCTACTCCTCTAATGTTTGAAAACTCAAATTGTCTAGCACTACTATGGTTTATGTCTTGCAAACACAAGAAGTATGGTGTTTATGTCTTGCATAAATGTGCAAGGATGCCAATCACAAAAAACGCTTCTTACTAATCCAGATTATTCCTCCAAATCATAGTACCCATTTGATAGAATTTAACTCTTTCTTGAAGAGACTGACCAAACAAGATACACAGAAGCCTTAAGATGCCACGAACAAATAAATTATATCCTTTATATATTGGCTCATATGATTAGGAAAACATAAGTGTGGAGAAGGTTCAAAATGATTTCTTTTTATTAAAATCAATAAATAGTTGACAACATAGAAAAGACATTTATTTATACATGGTCTCTATTAAAACCCTAGAAACATAAGATAATGTTTTATATAAATTATATTATAATTGGTTGATGATTCTTTGATTCCATTTCCCTTTTATATGATTAAGGAGTACTTCAGACCATCACACCTTTAGGGAAATTCTCCTTTTTTTAATCTTTTATCTCCTTGTAAACATTTACCCTCACGTGAACCCATTTTATTTGAAGTGAAAATATTATATTTCTTTATTCTGAACTTCTCTTTATTATTTTTTCCAATTCACATGTGATAGATTATAGACTATTTTCAATATAGAAAAATAGCAATAAGCACATGTCACGATATCTCCATAGTCATTTCCTCCATATTATGGGCTTTATGTGATTTCAAGTCATGTAACCATGCCCCTATCGCTAAATCATGAAATGCCCTTTTTAGTCTTTCTTTCATTTCATTGACTCAACAACATGTGTCACCATTTCACAAATTCCTCATATCTATTATATATCATATTTTGCGAAAGAGCGATTACTTTTTGTTTTCATCGCTAATCCGTACCTTTTTCATTCTTGTTATATTTAGTGCTCCACGAGATGGCAAATTTTGTGGGACCCACTTTCGATCTGTTCACATGCCATGGTTACAAATTCACAAGACCATGTATTCATTAGGATATGAATCTTACAAAATGGAGACACCATCGCCATTTCACAAGTCATACTTTTATTCGTTATATCAATCTTGCGATATGGCAAAAACTTTTACTACTTCCACCTTCGGACTCGGGCCCGCCAAAAATGACGGTATAAGATTGCAAGAAGACGCAAACTTTTTCCATGTGGCAGGAGGGGCCATGCATGCTCTTTGTCACTATTTTGCATTTCCTTTGTTCCGATTGTATTCAATATCTTGCAAAATAGCGATATGAATTACTATTTTTTGCTAATTCGCAGAGGGAATCTTTTTAATGACTTTATGAAATTATATATATATATATATATATATATATATATGCTATTTATAAATATATGCTATTTCGCAAGTCCTTTATTTTAGTAAAGAGATGTTCTCTACAAGATGGTGATGCCTTTCTATTTTCAATACTATTTCACAAGTTCTTGCGTTCAATGAGATGAGATTTTTAAGAAACTGTGAAATAAGTATAATTCAAGGGTATTATTAAAGATATGGCTTGTCATGAGTCATGGGTAATTTATATGAGTTTTTGGGGGATTTCAAGGCTAGAAAACATATTGAATTACAATTCCAAACATACATGCCAAAAATAGTTTGAATATTGTCCATAGGTTTTACCTATTAATTTTGATTTCTCTCATGTGCAACAGTGGGAAGATTATTTGAAAGTCAAAGGCAAATTTGTGGATGTCTCAATAGTGCTTCTAGTTGGGGATGAATGATTGTCTTAATCATTGCAAGAATCCAGAAAAGCTTTGGGATGCAGACTAGGATTTAAAGGGACAAAGGAAAAGGGGAAATGGAGAAGCCTAAACTACTATGCATGGAATAAATTCACTTTATTAAAAGAAGTATTTCAAGAATTGTCCATGTACTGGAAATTATTGATGTTCACTTACCATATTCTACAAGTAATAAGAGTCTTCACCACACTTATCTATGATAATGAATGGTCTTATCCACGGTGCCTCAAACTTACCATGTTTTCCTTTATCCTAATTTCTTGTATTCCACATGAGTATCATGGCATCAACCTTGAATTTTCTTTCGCTTGCCCTTTTGTCATGTAGATATTTAGCTTGCTGTTAAATTTTGGTATTATGCTTTTGGGCCTCTACTATGATTTCATCCAACTCGACCAGTTGTTTCATTCTTTCTTCCATAGGTTTAAGTATGTCTACATCCTCCTATAGAATGAATTTGTATACTAGTAATTTATTATGCATGGGCATTTATGTCTGTAATCCATATACCAATTCAAAAGGAGATGTGCCAATTATTTTTTTCATTATTATCTTGTTTCCCTAGATAGCCAGCCTCAATTTAGAGTCCCATGTTTTTTATTATTCTCCAACATTCTCCTAATTATCTTTAAAATACTCGTATTACTAGACTCAACATGCTCATTCCCTTGGGGATGATAAGGTGAAGAATATGATGGGGTTATGCCACAAGTTTCATAGAATTCCTTGAGCTCATAAAATCTAAAACACATCCCATTATCCATGTTTAGCCTATTAGGGACTCCAAAGCATGTTATGATATAGTCAATTACAAAATTTATAGCTACCTTGCTAGTAGCTTATTTTGTTGGGATGAATTCTACCCATTTGGTGAAGTAGACAATAGCCAGTAGTATCCACCTATGTCCTCCGCTATATTTGTCATATGTTTCACCTATAAAATCAATGCCCCATTGTTGGAATGGTGTGTCCACATGAATAGATCTCAAAGGCAATGCACCTTGATATTTAAGCTTTGCAGTAAATCTTTGGCAAGCTTCACACTTTCTCACATACTAGTGCGAGTCTTTTAATACTGATGGCCAATAAGAACCGACTCTTATTATTTTGTGGGCTATGCTTTTAGCAGAGAAATGTCCTCCACATACTCCTCCATGCATTTCTTTCAAAGTCATTTTTGCTTGTCTTTCATCCAAGCATAGTAATAAAATGTCATCCTTATCTTTATAGTATAGGTCTCCTCCCACCAGGACATATTTGGAAGCTTTAAGTTTCAAAGTTCCTTTTTGGTTTTTACTCATGTATCAGGGCATTTTTTTGTTTTAATTAAGTATACTATAGTAGTATATGAAGGGATACTATAGACAATATCATTGGCATTATTGGTATGGACTGCCTCCAAATCTGACTCTATCATTAGGTTTGTTGGCCCCTACCCTTTCACCAACTTAGTGACCTAAATATCTATGTTAAATTTTTTAATGTCATTTATCCCTATACACCTTCTACCTATTACTTTTGTTTGTCTAAAGATGAGATTTATTGTTGCACTTGGGACATAAGTAATTACTTCTCCTATCAAATATGGCTGAAAGTTCTTTACTTCTTTGACAAGAGCATGGGATTTATTTTCCTTAATATCATATTTTAATTTCGAAACCTATAAGGATTTACTGAATAATGTTATAGGCTTCTCATAACCCTCTTCGTTCTTTTGCAACATAGCCACAACAATTTTATGAAAAGAAGTGAAAGCAAATACCTAAAATGGTTTAATTAAATATACTTAAACACTAGTGCCTTTTTAATGGACCTTTTGATGGATACAAAGGCATAAAGTTCTTCTCCTCTCCAATTAATTCTATCGCCCTTCTTCAAAAAAATTTATACGGGCTTGACTATTTCAACAAAATTTGATATAAATATTTAGACAAAATTGATAAGTCCTAAGAATGATTGAATTTCTTTCACTGTCTTGGGGATAGAAATTTTATCAATAGTTTCTATCCCTTTAGGGTAATTCTCATGCCTTCTTTGGATAATGTGTGTCCCAATAGTTTTCCTTCTATGACTCCAAAGTGGCATTTCTTAGGATTTAGTGAGTTCATACTCAAGAGCCTTCAGTAATATCTTCTCCAAATGATTACAATGATCTCGTGCCGTTTTAGAATATGAAATGAAATCCATAATTACATCTATTAACTCTTTTAATGTCATATCCATGGCCCTTGTAAAAGTGGCCGCAACATTTGTTATCCCAAGTGGCATTCTAACATAAAAATTTGTGCCTTAAGGTGTAGTAAAGGTTTTTTGTATTTCTCAAATTCCTTTACTTTGACTTGGTTATAACCAGAGAATTATTCCATCATGGATATAATTTCACAAACACTAACCTTTTTTAATAATGCATCCATATTCGACAATGCATAGTTTTCCTTGAGAGATGATATATTTAAATTCGTGAAGTCAACACATAGTCTTATATCCCCACTCTTCTAATGTAAAGGCACTAGATTTGAAACCTAGGTAAAATGTCTTATGGGTTTAATTATCCCTCTATCTCTTAACTTCATGAGTTCATCCCTAATCTTTAGTGTCAAAGTTGGGTTTATAGGCCATTATTTTTTCTGAAGGGATTAGCATCAGGCTTAAGAGGAACCTCATGTTGGAACAAATCCTCTGTATAAGTTTTAAGGTCATCATATGACCATGAAAATACATGTCTATATTTCCTTAGTAGTTCCATCAACTCTTGTCTTATCTTGGGAGAGAGTTTTCTTCCAATGCATACCTTTTTAGGGGCATTCTCAATTCAAAGGTTTATCTCTTCCACTTCTTCCTCCTTAATTGGTGTGGTTCAACTGTCAACCATGTCATTTCCATCAAAGGATCTTTCTAGAGCCACAAAAACTCATGGGATCTTATTTGTCTTGATTTGTACTACTTCTTTTCCAAAAAAAGTATCTTTGTCATCTACTTTCTCAGCATAAGCATTAAAGTCTATCTCTTGAGTTTCATAGTTGTCTACATAATGCAAAAATTATAATAAATCATCATCATGTTTGAATACTTGCCAATTGTATACATTATCAGGGATAGAAGGCCTAACTTTTACCTCAACCTCAAAGACACCATTCAAGGTTATGTCATTCTACTTGAGGGCCACATTTTCCAAAAAGTCTTCCATGATATTTTTATTCATGTCAACCCACTATATTAAAAATGCATCAAGGAATTCTATGGTATCCCATACTGCATTCCTATATTGCTTAAGTCTTGTATTTTTGGAAGAGTATATCGACCTTACTTGTGAAATTATTAGTTCAGAATCTCCCATACACACTAAGAAACTTGATCCCATGTTTGATTGCTAATTTTATCCCAAGAAGTAGAGCTTCATAATCTTCTACATTATTGGTGCATTCAAATGAAAAAAGGAAAGAATATTTGAATGTCTTCCCATCAGGTGAGATGAATATTATTCCTGCTCCACTTCCCTCTTTGTTGCATGCCCCATCAAAGAACATTTTCCATACTTGATCCTAGTTTTTTTGGGAATGTATGCTAATTAATTCTATATTTTTTAGTTATGTTTTTGTCAATTGGAGTGAAAATTTTCCCAAATTAGTGTCACAAAAATAAGTCATTTGACTTGGATCTATATTTTCAATGATATAGGATGATTGAGGCTCTCTGTCCAGTTTGATATCTTTTCCATTTACTGGTATATTAGCATATGATAAATCTAGTTGAATATGACCTCCTACTAGACCTGTCCATTATCTAGATAATAGCATTCCATAGTTGGGATTAACATCAACTATGGTGATGTCTATTTTATAAGTAGCTTTTAGGAAAGAAGCTATCTTGAACTCTACATCCTTCATGATGATAACTACCAAGACTAATTTTTTATCCATGGAATATCATTTTTGATATGTAGTGTCAACCCACAAACCTAATTCATTCATGACCTCAAAAGCCATCATATTTATAGTTGCCCCTGAATCTATGATGCGATTCTTTACAAGCTTGTTGTTTATAAATAATGTCATATAAAAAGGGTTAATTTGGGATGGGTTATTGGTTAATATGGTACCCAAATATACCTCTAGTATTGGTCCTCCATCTTCATCATTTGTTTTAGGTACTTCATGATTTTGACTCTTATATTTCTTCTTAGGGACACTAGATAAGAGTGTTATAGCACTTTCCCTATATTCAGGGAACTTCATTATCTCAAGCAGCGGGAAGGACAACTTCATTTGTGACAAAGCACTTGCAATATCAAATGATGGTGTATTTGAAACCTACACAGACTTAAGAAATTCAATCTCTTCGTATGTTTCATTCCTTTGAGGATTATCAAGCTTAATGTTATCATATTTTGATTGAGTTGGTATAGCATTAGATTGTTTGTTTCTTGTGGTGATGGAATCCTTTTTCTTGTGACCTTGTTCTTTTATAAAACTTAATGTAGTCTTCCCTTGTTCTGGGTTTACAACTCTATTTCAAAGGTTGTCATTACTTTTGTCCCAAACTACTGCTAGAATAGTAAGGGCTTTAATTTCCTCTTCTGCAGGTCTTCTTGGTTTAGGCACACTATATTGTGAGGGGTCCCAAGATATGTTAGGGTGTGTTGACCTGATTGGAGGGTTTCTATAAGGAGGATTATGGGTGTGTGAGTCAATCATTACTTTCTCTGGGTACTCTACATCAAACCTCAAAACCTCTTTATATCGACATGCGTCTATACAAAGACAAAGAAGACAGAGTCCAGTTTTCAACCATGAGCAATCAAGACCCTACCTCAAAAAGATGAATTGAATTCAAAGGGAGAATAGAGGACGAAACTCAAAATCCAAATACTTCAAGATTTAAAATTCAATCTTTATCCAAGAAAACCTCTGAATAAAATGATCCATAAAAACTTGCTAGAAAATTTCTCCAAAACCAAATGCATGCATAATTTTCCACATTCAACCAATTGAGTGAGAAAAAAAGAAAAATAGGGTTTTGAAAAGGAAAACCCCTAAAAGCAAAATAAAGATGATATAAAATTAATAAAAGTCAATTATTAATTATTAAATCTATTTATAATGCAAAAATTGACTTTCCAATTAAAATTAAAAATCAATTTATTAAATATAAATTTATTTAAAGTTATATGATTTGTTTATTATCTAATTTTTAATTAATATTATAGTAAAACTTTATATATGTATATATATATATATATATATATATATATATATATATATATATATATATATATATATATAATTAAATAAATAAGTATTTTAAATTAGCATATAATTTAATTTGTACCTTTAATTAATATATAATTAAAATATCTTATTAAAATATGATATTTTAATCATGAAATAAATGTAGATATTTTAATTAAAATTTTATATTTAAATATTAAACTCATACTAATAATTTGACATCAAGTATTTATATATAAATATATAAGTATATATATGATTAGCTTGCCTTTTGTTTTAACCCTTTTTTAACCTTTTACCGACATCATGAAATAAATGCATCATCAACCTACATGAATTCATGCATACGAAAATCCGACCAACCAAAATGCACTATAGGTGAAACAACCACAATCATGCTCAAACAAGGTACATGGATTCACCTCACATTGACAAATCCAAATAGGGTAGTCAATAAAATATTTGTCCTTACGTAGGACAAAAATGTAGGTTTAGGGTTTATTTTGGGCCTAAATGCTACCTCCCCTCTTTCACCATCAATGTGTATAAGGGCACACTCAATCTTGCTAATTCAAGGGAGATGATGCTCGGTACCTAAAAACCTACATCACAATGTCAAGCATGTGCATACATGTCTATGATCCTAATAGACAATAGTAGGGATTAGTACATCATGTGTAACTCATAAACAAGTAACTACAACTTTGTCCCTCACCATACAAGCACATAAAATAGAAGCATAAAACATGTCCATCATCAATATAAATTTAGAAATGGGGTTAGCGAGTTAGTAAAAATGTAAATATCCATAACATCATAATATGGGAATAGTAGACATTATTTGAGTAGAAGCATGAAATAACTCAAGTAATCATTATATGAATGTAACTGCATCATCATAGAGTATGTTCATAACATCAAGTATCATCAAATCCAACTGAAAGTCTAACACACACATAAACATGGCATAAAAGCGTTTGGCATCACAAACAAAAATAACAAACCATGGGTGGGTATTACAATTTCACTCCATTAGAAACTTAAGTTTCTAGTACAAATGTACCCACTCTGATCCCCAAGATGGAATTGGACTCCTTGTATACCATGAAGGACAAGGCAATAATTTTGAATTCTTGATTTGGCCTACAATTGGGTAAGGTAAGATTATTTTTTATTAAAGCATTTAATATTTATGAAGAAGAAAATAAATTGTGGTGGAAATGGCCACATTGGCTACTCAATGGTATTTAATGACCTCTTGAAGTGTGAAATCCAAATAAAACTCCTCAAGGGAATAACATAACTTGATTTTGAAGAAATCCTAAAGGTAGACATCTTAGGGGATGAAAAATTTGATTTTATTAAGCAAAGCATTGATAGTTTGGAATTTAAAAGAGATATTATACAACATGTATAAGACATCAATGATGGATATGTTAGGATTAACAAGGCAGAAATAACAATTATGTGCAAATATAACTAATATTAGAAAATAATAAACCACACAAAATAAAACACAAGACACACAGATTTAACGTGGTTCACCCAATCCCTGGGCTACGTCCACCAACAGTGAGTCCAATATTATTATTATCCAGTGATTACAACCTGATTACAATCCGTAATCCCTTACAGCCCAATTCTGTCGCAAGTACTAAAATCATACATAATGAAAATCCCTAACCCTAAGCCATATTATACAATATTTTTCCACTTTAGGGTTAGAATGAGTTATAAGTAGTCAGCCCAAATAACCGAAAAGTAGTCGGCCTCAAAAAAAAATTTCCTCAGGGGCTGCGCCCCCGAACCCCTGCTCTTGGGGGCTGCCGCCCCCAAACCCCCGCTCGGGGCTCGGCCCTGCCCCGAACCCCGGCGAGGTCGGGAGGAAAAGTGTACAGTACTTTCCTGGATAGTACTTTCCTGATTAGTCACCACAAGCTAACAATCTCCCACTTGGTGACTGATCAGTATCCACACTATACTAAAAAACCTCCCACTTGGAGACTGATCCTGTAGCAATACCGCTACCCACATGAGGCCCCCACTGAATTGAACCACCTTGGACTCAGCTGTTCCTTTATTTTGTTCAGTCTAGAAGACCAACTGAAGCTGAACATGAGTTCAACTTCTCCCTTGTTACTACCTTTGTAAACATATCTGCTGGATTATCATCAGTATGAATCTTTTCCAGCCTTAACTATCCATCATCCAAAACTGATCGAATGAAATGGTACCGCAACTGTATGTGTTTTGTCTTTGAGTGCAAAGCAGAATTCTTTGCAAGATGAATGGCACTTTGGCTATCTGTATGTAGAAAATTATCCTTTTGTGGATGTCCCAATTCTTCCATGAAAAATTGAAGCCATATCATCTCCTTGGCTGCCTCTGTAGCAGCAACATACTCTGCCTCTGTAGTGGATAAAGCAACCACCTTTTGTAGTCGAGAAATCCAACTCACTGCTGTCCCACCAACAGTAAATATATAACCTGTAGTACTTTGCCTGCTATCTATATCTCTTGCCAAATCTGAGTCAACATAGCCTTGTACAGTAGTAGTAGAACCCCCAAAGTGTAAACACTTACTGGATGTGCCTCTCAAATATCTGAGAATCCATTTGACTACATTCCAATGCTCAATACCAGGGTTACTCATATAACGGCTAACGACTCCCACTGCGTGTGCAATATCTGGCCTAGTACATACCATAGCATACATTAAGCTCCCTACAGCTGAAGCATAAGGTACCTTAGACATTTTAGTCTCTTCTTCTAGTGTCTTGGGACACATATCCTTAGTCAATTTCAAATGACCAAGCAAAGGTGTGCTGACAGCTTTGGCATGTTCCATAGAGAAATGTTGCAACACCTTCTCAATATAATCAGCCTGAGATAGAGACAATTTCTTATTTTTCCTATCTCTACAAATTTTCATACCAAGGATTTGTTTTGCTGCCCCCAAATCCTTCATAGCAAAATATTTTGCTAACTGTTGTTTGAACCCCTTAATGTGATCCATGTTAGACCTAGCTACAAGCATATCATCAACATATAAACATAAAATAATGTAGCTGTCATCATCCAACCTCTTAAAATAAACACAATGGTCAGAATGACACCGACTATATCCATGCCTATTCATAAAAGTGTCAAATTTAATATACCATTGCCGAGGTGCTTGCTTCAAGCCATATAAACTTTTCTGCAATCTGCACACCAAATTCTCCTTACCCTTGACCTCAAATCCTTGTGGCTGAACCATATATATTTCTTCATCCAAATCACCATGAAGAAAGGCTATTTTAACATCAAGCTGCTCTAAATGCAAATCTTCAGTAGCCACAATACTTAAAACAGTACGAATAGAAGTCATTTTAATAACTGGAGAAAATATCTCATCAAAATCAATACCATATTTCTGCGCAAATCCTTTTACGACTAATCTGGCTTTAAATCTTTTCGTACCTCCATCCTCTTCGTTTATCTTGTAAACCCATTTATTCTGTAAAGCCCTTTTACCTGCAGGTAACTTACATAAATCCCATGTCTGATTTTTCAGCAAAGAGTCCATTTCATCTGTCATTGCAGACTCCCACTCAAGCTTTGTATCCACCTGCACAGCTTCATTATAACATTCAGGTTCACCAGCATCTGTTAACAGAATAGAATACAAAGATGGAGAAAATCTTTCTGGAGGTCTACTTAGCCTTGTTGACCGTCTAACACTCACTGGGGTGTGTGGTATTTGTTGTTGCTGTTGTTGCGGAGCATAAGGAACTACTGGAACATGAACTTGTGGAGTATCATCCAGTACTACATAGTCATTTTCTTTCTTCTCATGCTGCAGCAACAGATCTTTGTACAATACTTTCTCATTGAATATGACATCCCTGCTTCTTACAATTTTATGATTTTCAAAATCCCAAAGCCTATAACTAAATTCATCAATGCCATACCCAACAAATACACATTTCTTTGATTAGCTTCCAGCTTGGTTCTATTTTCAGAATCTATAAGTGCAAAAGCTTCACAACCAAAGGTTTTGAGAAAAGAATAACTCACCTTCTTACCACTCCATGCTTCCTCTGGAATACCATAGTCCAAAGGAGTAGAGGGGCTTCTATTGATTAAATAAACAGCAGTGTTCATTGCCTCTGCCCACATATTTTTGGGCAGCCTAGCATGCAACCTCATACTCCTTGCATGCTCCATTATTGTCCTGTTCATGCGTTCAGCCACTCCATTTTCTTGTGGAGTCCTTGGTACAGTTTTCTTCCTACGAATACCATTAGAGGAACAATATTCTTCAAATTCTGTGCTGCAATACTCACCACCATTATCAGATCTGAGACATTTTAACTTTTTACCAGTCTCATTCTCAACCAAGCATTTCCATTTCTTAAAAGTTTGAAATACATCAGATTTCTGTCTAAGGAAATAAATCCATACTTTTCTTGTTGCATCATCTATAAATGTAACATAATACAGAGAGCCACCAAGGGAAGATACCTGAGTTGGTCCCCATACATCTGTATGCACAAGCTCTAATCTCTCATTTTTCTTTTCCTTCCCACTCTTCACAAAACTCTCTTTTGTTTTCCATAAACACAACTTTCACAGAAATCCATATTGACACATTTCAGACCAGGTAAAACTTTCTTTGAATGAAGTAATTTCATACCTTTTTCACTCATGTGCCCGAGTCTGTTGTGCCACAGTGCTGTGTCAGAATCTATAGCAACAGTTTGATGTTCTTCCTGCTCAATTGCAGCCACTGTTCCTGAACATTCATTATCTTCTGAAACAATTAAAGTAGAAGGAACAGTATGACCTGTACAAAGATATAAGGTGCCTACTTTCACACCTTTTGCTACTACTAAGGAACCTTTTGAAACCTTCCAATTTTTATCATTAAAAATAACTGTGCAACCCTCATCACCTAGTTGCCCTGCTGAAATTAAATTCCTACTCAGCCTTGGAACATGTCTTACCTCTTGTAGTAGCCAATGATTCCCATTCTGCAACTTAATCTTAATTTTTCCCTTTCCAACAATCTGACAGGGTTCATTATCTCCCAAATAAACTAGCCCAAAATCCCCTTGGACATAATCAATAAAATAACTTCTATGGGGTGTAGCATGAAATGAAGCCCCAGAATCTAAAACCCATGAATCATCAATACTTTCTAAGGACAAGAGCAAAGTGTCCTCCTCGGATTTGTTACTTACCACATTTGCCTCTTTGTTTCCATCATTTTTGTCTCCTTGATCTTTCTTCCGGGACCAACAATCTTTCTTCTTATGACCTGGTTTTCCACAGTACCAGCAATCATTTGGCCCTTTAGATTCAGACCTCTTTCCCTTTGATTTTCCTCTTGATTTCCCATGATTTTTAGAGTTGTTTCCTCTATCTCTTGTTCTGCCTCTGCTTTTTGTGTTCAATACACTACCCGATGTGGATGCCCCTGAGCTTTTCCTACAAATTTTCTCACTCAATATAACACCAATAACATCATCATACTTTAGGGTATTAGAACCAGAAACAGAATTACTAACAGCCATTACCAAGCCATTCCAGCTTTCTGGCAAAGAACAAAAAATCAAGAGAGCCCTAACCTCTTCATCAAAAGTAATTTTAACTGAGGTTAATTGACTTGTAACTGTATTAAACTCATTCAAATGATCAGTAACTGATCCACCTTCTACCATTTTCATATTAAATAAACGCTTCATAAGAAATACCTTGTTTGAAGCTGAAGGCTTTTCATACAACTTCGCTAGGGTTTCCATCAGATCTTTAGCTGTCTTTGCTTCAGTAATATTGAATGCCACCGATTGTGCCAGGCATAGACGAATACTCCCCAGTGCCTTCCTATCCAAAATATCCCAATCCTCCTGAGACATTGATTGCTCTTTCTTGGCTACTCCCTCTAATGGCCGCCATAGATCCTTCTGATAGAGATAATCCTCCATTTGCATCTTCCATAACTGAAAGTTCTACCCATTAAACTTATCGACCTTCAGCCTACCCTCATCTGCCATTTCTCCCACTTAACCGAGAGACTCTCCCACTAACTCGTGAGACCTGCTTCAGAGAATAGATGAAAGAACGAATGAAATAACCTCGCTCTGATACCACTTGTTAGGATTAACAAGGTAGAAATAACAATTATGTGCAAATATAACTAATATCAGAAAATAATAAACCACACAAAATAGAACACAAGACACACAGATTTGACGTGGTTCACCCAATCCCTGGGCTACGTCCACCAACAGCGAGTCCAATATTATTATTATCTAGTGATTACAACCTGATTACAATCTGTAATCCCTTACAGCCCAATTCTGCCGCAAGTACTAAAATCATACATAATGAAAATCCCTAACCCTAAGCCATATTATACAATATTTTTCTGCTTTAGGGTTAGAATGAGTTATAAGTAGTCGGCCCAAATAACCGAAAAGTAGTCGGCCTCAAAAAAAAATTTCCTCGGGGGCTGCGCCCCTGAACCCCTGCTCTTGGGGGCTGCCACCCCCAAACCCCCGCTCGGGGCCCGGCCCAGCCCCGAACCCCGGCGAGGTCGGGAGGAAAAGTGTACAGTACTTTCCTGGATAGTACTTTCCTGATTAGTCACCACAAGCTAACAGGATACTCATTCCCTAGTGCAAAAGGGGCACCCAATTTTTGAGAATTTTGTGATAGGATTCATTGGTCCTGATTTGTATATAGATAGATTGGGAAGATTGGAATCCAGAGATAATAGTCCTTGTAGAATGGAACAAATTTTTTGAAGGGATGTTTGGTTCAGGGAAGAAAATAACTCAACAAGCACTAGATGAATGCCTAGACATAATTATGTCTTTGGATAGGCGTCCCTAATAGGGAACCCCTAAGAAATTCATTGGTGAGTTATAAGAAGTATAAGAAGAAGAAAGAGCAGTAGATTCATTTATGGGTTCAAAATATTGGATATTATCAATTCTTTTTAAATATTCTTTCATTCTTAATTCTTTGGGTGTTGAATAAATAGCCTTTATACACCTTGATGGCATCAAGAAGTTAAATCTAAATTTTTCTAGTCCAAAAGGGTTGTTATTCTTCATAAAGGAAAGTGGTGCCCCATGCACTTCAGCTCACTTGAGTTCTAAGCAATGAAAGTTCCTCTTCTCTGCCAAACACTTTAGTTAACACCTTAGTTCATGCTAGGAAGTATCATCATGTAGATGCTCTCCTCAAGTGAGTTGAGAGAATATTCTATTTTTGAACTTCCAGTTAAAGGGAAACAACTCAAGCATGTTAATTGTGCCCCTTTACAAAGTTGAGTTGGGGTAGGAGTTCATCCTTGATATTTGGAAAGAAATGACCTATGATTGTAAATATAAAACTCATTGTAAGGGCCAGAGAATTGGTGATTTCAGCTATAGTTTTTTTAATTTGAATTTCTTTCCTTTTCTTTTAGAAGACATTTCGTAGAATAATGTGGATTGAATACCAATGCTTTTTGGGTATCTTTTGAAATATTAATGGAGACAAAGAGTATGGTTCATTATTGGTTTGAAATTTCCCTTTAAGTGCTTGGTACTACTTTTTCTATCTTTGAAATTCCTTAATCCAAGATAATCTTGAGCTAATCTTTCCTTTTCATAATAAAATCTATGTTCAATCGTGATGGTTGAGAATGAATAATGAAAGTGAAAGTGTGATATTGTGATTGCTAGATAGATTTTAGTTCGTTTTCATGTTTTTGATATTAACAAAAGCCAAAAATAATGGGGAGTGACCCATAACAAAGCAAGGCATATCAAGGATTGGCAGACCATTGACATCACATAGTCAACATAGCAGGGGTTGATAAGAAAAATAGAACTAACAAAATAAAGCACAAAGGCTTAAGCCCAAACAAAATGGGCCAAACTCACACCGCATGAGAGGAGGGGCAAGAGTTCTTCCTCCACCTTCTAACAACTATCCAAGCAATACTATCTTCAAGTTCCCCAATGAAGGAGACTCCGCTGGGGTAGCTGTTAGCATAATGGATATAGTGTTGAAGGGATTGAAAAGCGTTAGTAGATGCTTGGTGCAGAGCCATGGAAGAAGTAGAGGGGGAAAATTTTTACCCCTGGACAGAGGCTAAAGCATCATAAGGATTGGGAACATCAGCAAGGGTTACATCAAGAACAAGATGTCAATTGGCCACAAAATCATGGACAAGATCTTTAGAAAGGGCATCACCAAGATTATCTGCAAGGGTTTCAACTTTATTAGTAGTATGTGAATCCTCACAGGAGGACTCAAAAAGAGAGTCAATAGCTCGAACTATCATGTGTTCATTACTTGCATCCTTCCACCAAGTAGAAATACCTTTGTTGCGAAGAAGAGCGTAATTGGTAGCCATGTGACTAGTAGAGAAGTAGCATTGACAATGGAAATGAAGGCCCTCATAATCTAGTGTTTGGGTACATGGTCTATCCTCAACCATGAGCACCACGCCAACGGGAAGCAGTAGAGAAACATCCATATCAACCAAAACACGAGCGAAAGTAGTATGGCCCAAGGATGTCATGGCTACGTCCACCTTTAGGAACTGGCCAAGGGAGTTCCCAATAGCCTCAAAGAAGGATATCTCCCATAAATGGAGTGGGAGATTAGGAAGACAAACCTGCACTAAACGCACATTAAGTGGTTCAGTGAGAGGGTTGAAAGAGACTATCCAAGGTTTGGCAGAAAGGGAATGATTTTCCCAAACCCACAACTTCTTTAAAATCAGATCACGGTCTTCAGTAGAAGAAAAGGAGGCAATAAAAAATCCCTTGGCACATGGATATAGCTCAATATCACCTGAGATAAAAGGCTGCCAAGAGCTGGAAATCCAACCATGTAGGTCTAGGAAAGAGGGCCAAATGCCTAGAAACTTACCAACCAAACCATATTGTTGGTAGAACTCAACATTGTCCACCACTTCAAGGCCACAGACAACCAAGGTAACGTATTAGCACAAGAAATGAGACAAGATTTCACATTAGAAGGGATAGTAGAAGAAGATTTAGTAACAAGAACATAACTCTTTCCACCAGCGGTAGTAGTTTTTTTGAGGGGGTAACCCTCCCCTGAATAGTCTTAGCTTGGATGAGGACACGGACCCCAAAACTAGAAACTAGTAGAGGCACACCAAGAGAGAAATTTTGGCAGTGACAGACCTTTCCCTAATGCCCATAGACTGGTCACACATCGCAGAGATAGAGCCTGACATGGCGTGCAAGGAAGATGCCCCAGTAACATCTCCAATGCACATCGGCAAGGCAACATCTATACTAGCCAAAGCCACACCCAACGAGCTATGAGGGGGTACGTCGGCCTCCACGTTGGCATGACAAGGAAGACCAATGGACTCATCAGCACAAACGACAGCAGGAAACGTAGCCCCAGCTGACTGTCTAGCTTTAACGCACCATGAATGGTCAACAACACGAGCATCCACAAGCCCAAGCCCAAGCGTAGGAACCTGCAAACTAGACGATGGAGAGTTTGAAATCGCCTTTGAGCAGGAAGAGCCGTTGAGCGACATTTTGTGAAAATGATTTTTTTAAGTTTAATTTGATGATATTGGAAGTGAAGAAATAAGATTGATCATTCGTTGCTCTTGCAAACGTGCTTCCTTTTATCCGTTTTTAGTTTTTATTTTGAAGTTGAAAATCAAAGAGTGATATGTACCAGTTTGAAACTAGCAGACCCCTTGTTGAACATGTCATAGGACATACTTAATTATCCCACGCCATTGTGAAAACCAAAAAGACCTTGGGAGGTTTATAGAGGTTCATATTTTCACTTCTTTTAGGAAAGATTGAATGGAGACATTCAATCCGTATTGAGTGTTTCAAACAGCTTATCAACAAGTTGTAACCAATTTTTGAAGGATATAAGGTGTAAATAATTTTTTTTTCACTATTTCAAAGAGAATGCATGTAACAAGTAACACAATGGTAGATGAAGTACCACATCCAAAAAAAAAAGTATGATCTGCCACTAGTGAGAATTATAATTCATTATATGGATATGATTCTAAGAGAAAAAAATGGCTCACATATTATCATCAGTGGTAGTGTATAGATAAAGAGACAAGTTGAATAGTGTGGATAAAGTAATAAGAAAAAAATTGACCTTATGTGCAGCAATAGTAGTCTTAGCACCAAAGGAATCTTGATAATGATGAATGTGTATAGGTTCTAAATAAACTAAAAAATTATTATGACATATAGATTTTTCTTATCAAGTATGGATGATATCATAGATTATTCATGTTATATGAAGCATTTAGCAACATAAATTTTAGGAGTAGTGAAATTGTACAACTTGAGTCAATCTGTTAGAGAGTGTGTTCTCTTGAAAGAGAGGTCACAAGTTCAAAACCCATAGGGAATAAGGTATGTATGCTTTGTTTGTAGCAGAGTTAGATGCACCCCACAAGAAATACGAAAGGTTGGACAAGTTGAATAGTGTTTGAGAATAAAGTAATAAGAAAAAGTTTGACCTTATGTGCAGCAATAGTAGTCTTAGCACCAAAGGAATCTTGATAATGATAAATGTGTATAGGTTCTAAATAAACTAATAAAATTATTATGACATAGATTTTTCTTATCAAGTATGGATGATATCATAGATTATTCATGCTATATGAAGCATTTAGCAACATAAATTTTAGGAGTAGTGAAATTGTACAACTTGAGTCAACCTACTAGAGAGTGTGTTCTCTTGAAAGAGAGGTCACAAGCTCAAAGCCCATAGGGAATAAGGTATGTATGCTTTGTTTGTAGTAGAGTTAAATGCACCCCACAAGAAATACAAAAGGCTGGATAAATGAATAGGGATGATACTAGAATTATTATCATATTAATGAATGAGACATCAAAACCATACATTAGCTTCCATATACATGGAAGTATTATTTTTAGCAGAGTGACAAGGAACACCTAGAACATCTAATATTACTATTGCAAAGTTTATCAAAGAAAAAGTTATCATGAATGTAAAAAAAAAAAATTCATGGAAGAAAAACTAGAATATCTTGATTTTGCTATTCTATTGATGAATTGAAGATGGATCTAGAAAATGATTAAAAATGTTATTGAACTTCCTAGGCAAGAAGTATTTTGAAACCAAAAATTATAATGGATTAACAAGCTTTTATTAGAAATTTCAATAGAATATGTGAACTAATTACTAGAACCAAATTAAATATTATTCTTTTGGACATTAATCAAAGTGGTGCAATAGAGGATTGCCTAGTCAAAATTGATCTAAAGACATTTTTAAGTTGTTAATGTGTAGATGAGGCAAGTTGAGTAATTTTTGAAAATGAAGCGATAAGACAAAGTTTGACCTTGTGTGATGGTGATGATGATAGACTCCAAATAAACTAAAACAATTACTATGAAGTATAGATTTTTCTTACCAAGGATGGATGGTTTCATAGATTCTTCAAGTGGCATGAAGTATTTAGTAACATAAATTTCAAGAGTGGATATCATAATATTTGAATTAGAGAATGTGATGAGTGGAAGATTACATTCAAGACAAAACAAGACTTGGATAAATGATTTGGGGTGACATATGGACTGACTAATTTACATGAATTTCATCACATTAATGAATGAGACACCATTTAATAGTACATTTGAAAATTAGTTTTCATACGCATTTCTCATTCATTTATATAGCACATCTAAAAATTAGTTTCCATATGCATGGAAGTATTGTCATTTTAGTAAGAGAGAAAAGGAACAAATGAGAGCATATGAGTTTATTATTGCAAAGTTAATGAGAAATAAATTATTGATGAATGTGAAAAATATAATTTCATCAATGGACCATTGGTCTTCTAGTGAAGTTGAAAGGTTCTCAATGAGCGCACTAGGAATAAATCTTCTTGAGTGCAAGGTTTCTAATATCGAAAAAAAGGATGAGGTTAGAATTATGCCCTAGACAAATTTGACAAAATAGTTATCTCTCAATCAAAAAGACTATCCATTAAAAAAAAAGGGTAAATTTTTTTTTATAAAAATCATGAAAGGAAAACTAGCATATTTTGATTTTGAAAATTTCTACTAATGGATTTAAGATAGCTATAGAGAAGGTTAAGGCTATTCTTGAATTGGATAGACTTGGAAGTCCTTTTGAAATCAAATATTTTAACAAACTAGCACTTGTACCTAAGAAGGTTCAAGGGATAAGCCAATAGGAATTATAGAGAGGATTCAAATGTAAAAAATAAAAAATAAATTTTTAATATAAAAATAAATATCTTTTATTAGTATTTATCATTTCATAAAAATAATTAGAGGCTATGCACAAAATATATTTAAAAAACCACATTGAATGTCCTCATTGACCATTATTAGAGACTTGAGTAGGAAGATTTAGAGTATAAGCATTTGTCAAGATATGGAAGGTTTGATAGGTTGAAGATAGTTTTGAGATCTTCAATAGACTTGCATGCAAAATATGTCAACATCAAACAAGGTGCTATGATATAATTGGATGTTATTTCATGGAATACAATGATTTAGTGGTAGCACATTTATAGTTTATTATAAAGGATTTTGCAAAACCTCAACTCCAATTAGAAACATTCAAGAAAGTACAATATGTTTAAACTTGGAAACAAATAGGAGGCATGTAATTAAGCCGCAATCATGGTTTGTGGATTGAAAGTGAAAAAGTTTGAGATCATGAGTTTCCTCTGATTGATCCTCACATGCAAGGGTTAATTTTTTTTCTTCAAGTTTGCAGAATGTAAAGAGAGTAAGACTAGTTGAATACATGTCTCATCTTATGATTTGATAAAGAAATGCAAGTCATCTACTACAATCTTCTCTATTATTCATCAATATTTCAACAAATTAGAATGAATGGTATTCAAAATTGTAGAAACCCATCAATAAGGGTATACATTTTTAATCAAAAAAATTACCAAAATAGTAGCACAATGTGTAATCTAGTGAAATAAAAAAAATGGCTATAGATACTTGATCTCTCTAGTTTGCTAATGCATGTTTGATCCACTTTTGAAAGTGATATTGAATACTCAAACTCTTCTTTATATTTATTGCATTTGAATAGAAACTTATATTTGCAAGAATGGAAAGATTTATGTTGAAAAAACAATAAAATAAAATATGCAAAATGCATAATCGATAGGGTTGAAGAATTAAAGTAAAAGACCTTATTGGTAGAGTGTGTGTGATTAAATTACTATTTTAAAAGAAAAAAAATACAATTAGTGTATGTTTATATGAATCTCAAATTATTATTTTAAAAGAAAAAAAAATATGATAAGCATTTTTTTTATTTTGTTCATTTTTATTCAAATAACATACATAATTAATTCTAAAATCTTTTATTAATATTTTATTAATATATTTTTAAAATAATATTCAAAAATATTCTTATAAAAGAAAGATAATAATAAAATATAAATTCACATTTCTTTTGTAATAATATTTAAAAATATATATATTTTAATTTTTTAGCAATACAAAATCTTTACAACTTATATGCGAGCATTGAAAAGAATTTTTGATTGGTAATTTTATTAGTATTTATCTTATTTTTTTAATATTTTTTCTTTTTTCTTTTTTAAACATTAAAACAGATAGAATATTCTAATAAAAGAAGATAATATTGAAATATATTCTTATAAAAAAAAGAAATAATAAAATATAGATTTTTTATTTTATTTACACTCTTTTTCTTAATAATATATATATATATATAACTTTTTTAACAATGCAAAATTATAATGAGACAAATTTTTCACATTAAAAATGAAGAACAAGCTCACAATTAAAAGGACGCGGCTATGCTTCCAAAGGAATGCACGGCCGTACAAATTTGAAAAATCTGAAAATGCGGCAGATTTTTATGAAAATTTCAAGATCTGTTCTTCATGATCTACATATTCTGGATAAAAACAACCAACAAATTTCAGGAAAAAACTCTGCATTTTCGCAAATTTGAAAAAAAAAAAAAATTCATTTGTGATGCATTCTAATTAATAAAAAGCCTAATTAAAAGCCTATAAACTAATTAATGAATGCAAGATACCTATAGACAAGGTTTAATTGTTGAATTACCTAGACTTAAAAGTATTTTTGAAAGCAAATATTCCAATGGATTCACTAATTTTTATTAAGATTTTATTAGAAATTTGAATAGAACATGTGAACTAATTACTAGAACCAACTTGACTATTGTTCTTTTGTACATCAATCGAAATGTTGAAATAGATGATTGCTAAAAATATATCGAAGTGTGAAATTTTTGCCAACTTATTAGTGCCGTTTCTTGGTGAATCTGTTAGTTAAAATCGACCAAGTACCAAGATATATCCAAGACGGCTGAAAAAATATGTGCAGCAATGGGGAAGGCTCATTGGGCGGCGGCAGGTCTCTTGGTTGTAGCCGCCGTTATACACAACATTCAGACAGTCAAACGCGTTGACAAAGAATGCATTGAATTACTCGCATCAGTTAACACAGTGGGGAAAACTCTGAACAGATTCAGCAAATTGCCACTCATACCAGATGAAATGAAATCTACAGTAACAGAGGCAAAAAACGTAATCGCCAAAAGTGCCGCCTGTTGTTTGTCTATCATACACTCCGCAAGACTTTCAAAGTAAGCATTAGTAAAATTTTGGGTTGAACTATGTAGATTTCCACAGTGGGTTTATGTCTTATAGTTCCGGTCGGTACAGGTTTATCTATTCTTCAAGTAACGAAGAACAAATCTCTTCGTGCGCAAAGCGATTAGAGAAGCTACAACACGATCTGAGCTTCCAACTCATCTTTGCTGACTATACAGAACGACATGAGCCGAAGAAACCAGAAAAACGAAAACAAGGTTAATTTTTTAATTATTTTGAATATTAAATGATTTATGTCGTTTGTTGTTGTATTTTAGAAGTGCATGCTGTACCAGCTCCCATTTCGCATTGGGTTAAGTCGATTTGTAATGAGATGAGATGGTTATGTTGTGGGGCAATTTATATCAGAATTTTTAAAATTCTCAGAATTTTCCTTTCCAGGTGACAGTGCCACGCCTCCAACTGCTACAAAAAACGAGCCTGCTACAAATCCCGAGCCTGACCCTGTTAAAAAGTCTAAAGGTAAAGTAATTTTTTTATAAAATAATTTTTTCCTTGATATTGAGTAAAGCTAATTACAAAGAAATAATAGTAGTTCAAAGAATGAACAATAAAAATGTGAAAAATTAGAACTTCCAACATATCCACCAAAGGTCTATTAGGTCCATTATAACAAAATTATTCAAAAGAGGCAGCAGCAAGCTATACCATGTACATAGAGAAAAAATACAACTGCTAATCCAAAGAAAAGGACAACAAACTATACAAGATGTGTTGCGATACAAATTAAACAGATTTTGGAGCTGCCTGAAACCTTTAGCATCACTTTCTTATAAATGCATAAGCTGGTATCTGATCTTGTCCAACCTTTCAATGTAGGTGATATCTTTCTTTAACTGAAAATACAAAGAGACAAGTTGTAACATGATATCAGAGTAAAACAATAGCATTTCTACTTTATGATGAATAATATGATTAGAAAATACAGTTAGATATCTACTTTTCTAAATAAGCAACAAAATAGTTTGTCTTGTAGAATTAGCAACTATGTTCTTATGACACCCAATACCCAAAACTACTTCTTTCCAGCTTAAATTATACTAAAGAAATATAAGATAAACAAAAATAACTCTCCATTTTTCCTTTGCCTAAAAACAGTGCCAAAAAATGTTTTATACTTTAAGCCCATTGGCAAAATGGACACTTAACTGATTGAATCTTAAAATATTGCAATCTATTCCCAATAGCCAACTTAAAATGTAAGATCTTCCATGTCAGTATTTGAGCACTGGCTTCATCTCTAGACCTCCAAATTTGAGTGCTCAAATTCCTCCATTTCTTCTCTTTAAATTTACAACCCCATTTACTGTTAAGTCTGTGCATTAGTTGCATGCTAGGAATGAGTTCTAAATAATTTTTCTTCAATAGTAAACAACAAAATGGGGTATTTCTTAACCAAATCCAATCTTTGAAGACACTGCATTGAAGAGGAGTACATAACTTCATAAGCCGCTCCAAAGGAACCAATGATTTCACAAATATTACAAATCCTTTAGACTTGCTTTTTAGATTGAAAGAAGTTTTGAGACTTTGCCAATCAATCCAATCTTAGGTGAATTGAAATCCCATATATCAGAAAACTATTGCAAACCTTTTTTGAAAAGATAATGAGCTTGTTTAGGAAATGTAACAGCCAATGATTGTCCATGATATCGAACGAGTTTATTCCATCAAATAGAAGAAGTGGCAAAACAGAAGCCACCTTGAAGGGATTCCTTCCAAATTAGACATTTACTGACTTGTTGCCAAGCCTTCCAAATAGATTGTAAGGAAAATTAAACCTTTAAACAAAAGAATGGAGCCATCAAAATCTTGTTAATACATCCAAAATCTTCCCATTTGTTGTTAGTCACAACAATAGTAACATGGTGTTGAACCAAGATCTTCCAAGGTTCTTCACCAGCCACTACTCTAACTATCCACCTCGCGGATAGACATGCCCCTTGAGACTTCAGATCTAATAATCCCAGCCCACCTTTTCTTTTAGGTTGTATACGACATAACTAAGTGGAAGCTTTGAAACCTGATTTTCCATCCAATTAGTCCAAAGGAATTGTCTAACTTTTTTATTTAACTCGTCATAACCCTTTTTGAAGGGCATCCAACAAAAGGAATATTAAACATGGGAAATGAGGAAAATATGGTTAGCCACCTGAATTTTACCAACCAGGGATATAAATTTGTTTCCCCAATTAAAGATTTGTCTTCTTTAGTTTAACCAGAACAAATTCCACATGTCAAAAAGAGGGACACCCAAGCCAAAGGGTACATGCCCTGATATCTAGTGATCTAACCATATCTAATTTGCTTCCATTCTTTAAGAATTCAAGGAGGAACTGGATCAAATTTAATCATGAGAAATTTAGTTTTGTGATGAGCTAATTTTGAGCCCGAAATTGAGCAATACAAGTTTAGAACATCCATAACATTATTAATTCTACTTTTGAATTTCCAATAAAAAAGAAACTGTCATCAACAAAATGAGAATTCAACACCACTGCATTGTTTTGATTCTAAATACCTTTAATCAGATTCAATTGATTAATGTTTTTCAATAGATAACCAAGGGCATCAATAGCCAACACATAAAGAAAAGGTGAAAGAGGACAACCTAGCCTGATGGAATGTTGTGAAATGAAAGAATCAGATAGAGATTTGTCGATCACAAGTTGAGCATTAGCATCTTGAAGTAACATTTGAACATTTTCACAAATTTCTGGGCAACCCCAACCAATGCAATATTTTAATGATAAAACTCCGCCTCATTCTGTCGTAGGCCTTATCAAAATAAAATTTCACAAGTAAAGCATTTTGTCCTATTTTCTCAGAACGCGGAGGTAGATCATAATCTCTCTGACACACCTTCTGACCAAAGACCTCCTAAGACTTTACTTAAGACTTAGATCTAGACTCAGTTGCTACTCACATCATGCTTGATATGAGCAAGCGGGCACCTTTTACCGACCAATCCCACCATCTTTTCATTGTCAAGGAAATAATGGAGTCTGAGTTTCGAATATCTGAACGCTACATCTGGACAGTAAACTTCTGACAATACAAAGACTCTTATTACTAGGGAATCTTACCCCACAGCCTTATCCAATAATGTGAATCCCAATAAGACATGAACAAGGGTGATAGACAATCGTACTTGGACCCATGGTACGAGCATGGGAGCTTTACAACCAAAAGCTCATATAGCATCTTACTTTTTTATCCCGAGAAGTATTACTCGTGTCCACATTAAGGTGGTGGACTTGCCCCTTTTACGGTGGTGTGGGCCACCTCCATTATTTAATCACGAGGTGATGGACAACCCCGATGGTTAACAAACCTAACCATTAGTTTGGATCATGGTATTTAGAATCCCCATCCTTCGGAATCAACTTGATGTGGTGGTGTTGCTGGATCTGGTTCCTTGTCCTGTGAGACTTTGATGAGCATTGAAATAATTTTCCTGGTCTGCTTCATAATTTTTGTCTAATTGACAACGTTGATCTCTTAGATATCCGAATCCACACTGGGTTGTGTCCACATTCGTTCTCTAGAGTTGATCATCCTTACATTTCCTGATTCACCATGTTCTTCTCTAAAAAGAGGGTATGCAAATATATTATTTTGTCCTGGTAAATGTATCTAGAAACTGTGCCCACCGTAAGAGTCTTCCTCTTTTGACTTTGTCTTTGGATTCTTTCTTGTAAAATCCTTTGGGATTCTGCAAATCAGATCCGGGAAGAAAAGTTTGATCAACAATGAATAAGTGAAATGTTTTTAAAAAAATTTACCACGGCAGGAATTTCCTTATGAGTACTGTGATAGTTTAATTCACTTCCCTTAAAACTGCAAGAAAGATATCTAATTATTTCTTCATGTCCATCTGTAAATTTCTCTTTAATACTCCTTCCCAACTGGTCTCACTAGCATCAGTTTCAACAATATTGGGGCCACTACCCAGTAGTCAAAGAGGTGGAAGCTCTGTGTACTTTTGTTTTATTCTTGCACTGGCTTCATCATGGGTTTTATCCCAGGCTGGAGGATTCTTCTTTAGGAGCTTATTGAGTAGCATTCGATCTCGAGCAATATTTTGATATTAATCCTGCTATGTAATTGACTAATCCAAGAAATCTTTGGAGTTCCTAAGAGTACAACGATTCTGGAAAGAATATATGTTTGTGCCTCCATTCTCCCCTGGGGAAGAAGTAGAATTCTAATGAAAATGATTAGTTCTTGACAAAAATGGCATCTATCTGGATTGAGAAGAAGACCATGTTGAAGGCAGGTATCAAAGAATTGCTGGAGATGGGTGAGATGACTGCAAGGACATTGACTGAAAACAATGATATCATCGATATATGGCACAATAAATTTAGAATAGGCCTGAAAAAGTGTATCCATGACTGTTGAAAAATGGATGATTCTATCTTTATGCCAAGTGGAAGAATGTTGTCTTTATGCCAAATGGAAGAACAGAAAATGCCATTTTGTACCTATCATCTGGAAAAACACTGATTTTCCAAAATCCCTTGGTGAGATCAAATTTGGAATAAATGTTGGATCCTTGGATGGTTTGCCAAATATGATCCTTTGAAGGTAAAGGATGTTGATTGTCTTATAGACACACATTTAATGGTTTGTAATTAACCACACTCATCTTTTTTTCTGGGAGTTCATTACCATTTTCGTCTTTCTTTGGTACATACATAGCATGACAACAAAAAGAGGATGATGATTCAGAAATTATTAATTTCTGAAGTAAGTCTCGTATTTCTTTTTGCACAATGCTAATGTTGATCTGCTTAACAAAAAGTCATTGGCATGTCCATTTGGAACTAGTTCTTTGCGTGGAGGATCCCTTTTGAGAGGCAGTTTACATTGGAGATTATGGGAAAGCTTGGTCAAGTGTTTAGACATAAGTTTTTCCTTAAACTGTGATTTCAGTTGAGTAAACTCTTCTTGTAGTTGATCTATCTGCTTAGTCAGCCATACCTTAGCCATACCTTTTAAAACTTTTTTTGGGATAAACTGAGGTAGATTTTGTAGTAAAATTGTTCTTGTTGAAGACGAGGAATATGAATGCCTTGTATAATGAATGAATGAGAATTGAGAAGTCATTGTAATTGGTTCCCAGCTTTGCATGGTATGACTGCCAATATCCCATCATAACTATCTATTTCATATTGAACAAATCTGGTGATTTGTTTATCACCATCAGGGAATTCAATAGGTGCAAAACAAACTAGATGAGACATATTATCTCCTTTCCCAAAAGAGATTTTTGTTTCCCCTTCTATCCATTGATGTTTTGGAAAGCAGTTGTATCGGGCTATATTGATATCTGAACCAGTGTCATAGAGAAAATCATTAGGGTATTTCTTAATGTGCTCAAAGTGGATATCTAGGATAATTCTTGGACAACTGGTTTTTCTAGTCATTTGACATTTGGTATGCCCTGTTTCTTTTCCATTTCTGCTTCTTCTATGGCTATCATGGTTTCCATGATTTGAGAATAGGGTTTTTCTTGACAAGAGAGTTCTTCTTGTTCTGTGGCTGGTTCTTTATTCTTTAACCTGGATTCCTTTAGAAGATTCTGGCCTATCCAATTCTGTGTTAAATTGGGATGTGAATTTGTCTAGTTCTTTGGTTTGTTTCTTGGCTTTATTCATTTGATCATACCGTTCTTCCGGTTGAAGTTCTTCTATCTCAATGCATGTTTGTTTTATAACAGTTTCTAGAAACTCAAGGCATTGATGTCGCCATGTTCTTCTTGCTTAGGACCCTGCTAGGGGCACTTCTTCCTTTTTCCTTTCTCTAGCTCGTATGGTGTCTATTTTTGCTGATAGAAGTTCGATCTGGGGGGCCTAATAGAAGAAGTTTCTGTTTCTTCTAGTTTCTGTTTTAATGCGTAGAGTGCATTTAGTTGTTTTTGTTTTTGTCAAGTTCCTTGGGTTCCTAACATCTGTGTATTTGCATGCTCTAATCTTCTGATTTCCTCAAGTATTTCAGCAAGCTTTTCTGAGTTTCCTCTGTAATAAGGCTTACTTTTTATCATTCTGCAAATATAAGAGATTTCAGATTCTAATCATGACTCTAGAACAGGGCTATCTGAGCTATATGCAGATTCTGTCATTTCTTCTTTGGCATCAGTGAATCCTTCATCTTCTGATGATAATGGTATATCATCATCATGGCTGGGATAATCATATATATAAAATCATATTCTTCTTCATCGTTTATCCCTAGATCTTGTACTGCTCCGACCTAAGCTTTTCCTTTGTCTTTGTTTCTATCAGGGCATTTGTTGGCATAATGATCACCTTTGCAAATATAACAACTAGGTTTTCATTTATGAGATCTTTTATGCTGATTTTTTCTTCTGAAAAACCCCTTGCCATATTTCTTTTGGAATTTTCCTTTGGAGGAAAAATGTTTTTTGGGTGTCTAAAGATTTCACTCAAAACATTTATGTTTTTCTTTTTCTCATGAAATGCATTTGAGGATTTCTTTTTGGCGTAGAAATCATTATAGCCATATCCAGTCATTGATTGTTTACAAGTAGAGGATGACAATTGAGGCTTAATCCTCTTGATTCATTTCTTTTCTTTATGACCTCTACAAACTTCCTCATTGATTTTTGTAATATAATTACAGAGTTGAGGGAAAGTGATTTCCTACATTTCTCTTCCTGTGCGGAAAAGATTGTCAATGACTCTATTTAGATAGAAATCTCCTACAGTGGGGAAACTTTTTAGAAATTTATAATACATTGCTTCATAATCCTGCTCATGACCTCTATAGTAGAAGTTGAAATACAGATCTTGAAAATATTGCTCTAAATGGCTTTAGATCACAACACTGAGATTCACAAAATCAGTTATATGTATGCCATTCTTTCTATGGCATCTGTGTGTCCCTCAAACATGTCAATTAATTGATTGCAAACCGCATCCAAACTTGCATTGAGTAAATCATTTATATAGGTGGCATCTAAAGGATCTCATACTCTTCGTGCAATTCCTGTCATGCCATTGAGAGCCTGAAGTATAACATCTCTTGTCTGGACTCTTGAACTTGTGGAGACATAGTTTTGAATCCATGCTCTAAGGGCTTCAATGCTTTTCCAATTTACAATAGAGTTGAATTGATCGAAATTAGACCAGGGTGGTGTATCCACCTTGAAATTCTGTAGATTTGAAAATATTGCCAAAGTTTAGACTAAACTGATTCCAACTGGATCCATTGGCCATGTTTATATGTGCCTTATTAGGCTGATGCCTAATTTTTTTTATCCTATGAGTTCCTTATATAGGATCCCCTTCCTTTTCAATTTTTGGATCTTCTGAGGATGGTTTTAATATTCCTTTAGTTTTGGCCTCGATGTTCTGGAAACTGTTTGCAGTCTCAGGGGAAGCTAATATCCTTTGGGTTGTAACTGTTTTAGAACCCGAATCCAGTATTGCAGTTTTAAGCTCAACAACATTAGAAATAAGTGTTTGTTGTGTTTGAGCTATTTCTCTAACAACTTGGTGACTCCAAGAGACTTGATGCTATTGCGAAATTGATACTTGATTTACAATTTTGATAACAGTGGCAATTTTAGATTTGATTTCTTTAGTAGATTGTGCTTGTTGAGTCCACCAGGCTTTTGCTCGCTGCTTAAAATTGTTGTAGTCATTACGAAGGGGCAGTAATTGCAGCTTGTAAAGCATCTGTATGCAAAGCTTGAAGTTTAGTTTCAAGTTGAGTAAGTTTAGCCATGTAATCATGTGCATATTAGATCTGGCTAGCCTGGAATTTTCACTGTTGGATTTCAACCATTTGTCGCTGGTACCTAATATACTGAGCAAGAAGGTTGGTCTTTCGAGCACAAAGATTGGATCAATTAAACAATTTCCATCTAGGAGGAGCTTCTTGGTCTCCAATTGTAGTTGCATGTTGAGACCAAAACTGAATGTGGTATTTCTCCGTTGTCTCATATTCCATAAAGTCCTTAAATCAAGGAATGATGTCAGGGACTAGACTCTTTCTTGCCGATGTGTCTATTTCCATTTTGGTTTCAGATTTAATATCTGGTTTACCAAAGGCAACTGCTTTTGCTGAAAGCATTCGACAAGTACCCCTGTTGACAGTATAGAAACAATCATCGCATTTCATGGTTCCTATATCATCTATTTTCAGTGTATTATATGTGAGAAGTGAGAACATTTGGTTTGATCGAAATTGGGCAAGTGCCTAGGTACTGTATGACTTGTGGGAGGCATACTAACAGACTTTTGACATACCAAATACTGTTCAGAGTTACAAACATTATGATCACATTTTGCTTTATCAATTTCTAAACTAGTACACTTGGATGAGGGATATCTCATAGATTGAGTTCTTAATATCACAGAAGGTGTCTGTTAAGGAAGGGAAACATCTGACTTTTGTGACATACAATCATCTTCAAATCTATAATCGCTTTATCAGCAACCTCATGGATGTTGATTCCTCTTATTGGTTGAGGCTTTTCTATGTGATCCTCAGTTTGAAGTTCTAGATACCATTGTCTAGGTAACTTAATATCTCTCCATTTGCCCAGTCTCATCTTGTATTGTTCCAATATAACCTTTTTATGTTTATAATATAAGTAATTAAAGAAATATTTGAAACTTTTATACCCTCCCTTAATCCAATGAAGTCTGGCCCTGTTTTTACCCCCTTGCCCTCTGTGCATATCAAGCTTACACAGCTGAGGTCCAATGGCAGCTATAGAAGTTTGAATTCATAAGTCACTGGGATTAGAATTGAGAAGCTTTCTATTGAATTCAACTTTCCCTTTGAGTGATTTCTCTTTATGCTTTTTGTTGGTGTTTCAAAATGGCTTATGCTCTTACGCTACCAATATACCTTCAGACAGATTTTAGGGGTGGTTAGTTCCAAAATGTAAAGGGATCTTAAGGTAATTGGACCAACTGTAGGGACAGGACTGCCCTCTTCATTTTTGGCTCTGCAAAACCAAGGCGGGTGTACCTAATCCAGTGAAAACTATATCTTATACAACACCAAGACTGGATTCATTTAACAAATGATAGCAAGAAAGTACTAAATGCCAACCAAACATTCATTGACTCTCCATTGCTATGGGAAAACAAAATTCCTCAACCAAAGATTTAAAACTTAAAACGGTTCTTAATTTCAAATTTGTGATTGCAACAACTTTAATCAGTGTGTGTTAGCAAGAGATTTACTCATTTAGGCTAGTGCCTCGTCCATTGGGCAAGATTTCTTAGACACAAAAGATGCAAAGACTAGATACTGTATACACCTAAAAATGGTCATCTAGACTATTAGCCCCTTTTGCTAAATCACTAATTGCTTGTTCTTGATCAAATCCTAGCTCTATCATTTATTCGATTATTTTCTATGGGCTAACCATCTTATCCTAAGTTTTTATTTATTTAAAAGGAATATTTCCTCCCCTTTTAAATAAATAAAAGCCCCCACTTTTCTTCTTATCCGAAGTTGCACAAATAAAGCATTATTCTTATTTATAAAAAAAGAAAAATCACTTTTTGTCTCATATGGGCACAAAAGTCAACTCTTATTTTCTCATTGGAGGATACTTGTGCACATGGATTGCTCCTCTTTGATGCTCCACCGTTGATTACATCTTTTGCCTCTTAATCTCCATGGTCCATTTCTCCTCATTTCCTATAAAAGAAGAGCTCTCTTCTTCATTCTAGATCCCCAACTTTTTATGCTAACTTTATGCTGTAGGATTTCTAGGTCACTTTGGAGCTTTTGAAGATTTGGAGCATTCTTAGCATCTACATCTCATTCTTGCATTCTACATCTCATTCTTGCATTCTTAGCTTAGCTTCATATTTATGCTTTCTTAGATTAGCTTCATTTCTATGCTCTAGATTAGCTCACGTAGATTAATTAGCTTGGGTTGTAACACTTGCATATTTCCTTTCATAGCTTAGCTTGCATTTTCATTTTTAGTATAGTTGCATTGCATTTTCATTCTTGATTCTTGAGGATATTGGCATTCTTGCCCTTGTCTTCACTGAATCTCCCATTGCATGGTTTACTAGCAAGGTTATAGGCTAAATAGCTCTAGCTGAGAGCATTCTTAAAAGCCCTTGCACTCCATGCCTAGGGAGCTATGGATCGGTTTGTGAGGGCTCATTCTTGAGTTTCCTTGCATGTAATGATCCATAGAAGTGTGACACATTTATAGCACACAGATACAATATGAGATTCATAGCCATAAGTACATCTACCCCAATCCTTACTACTTACAAATAATCCTTATGTAGACAAGGGTAAACTCATATCCCATCTAGAGAAATATTTAATCCAATCTTAGACCAGAACTCAGGAATGAAGATACATACATAAAACAATATGTAATGAACTAGAAAGTTCAAAATTCGCCTAACTTGACACAAAGGAGAGAAAAGAATCAGATATTTGTATTAAGTATGATGAATATTTCCTATGCATACAGTCAATCCTAAAGAATCAAGCTTGCAAACTACAGCTTAGACCTGCAACTTTTTATCTTTCATTAACAAGCACTGAAGAAGACATTGTTACAATCCTGACCGAGAATAGGGTTCACCGAGCATGCCCGTTCCAACACCTAACTCCCAATACCCTTGAATGATCATAAAAATCCTTATGTCAAGGATTGCAACAAGCATCCGATCATTCAAGACAAAATTTCCAAAATTACCTAACCACATTCAAAACAGTGAATGTAGACAAGACAAACTCTCAGTACCAGGCCAGCGAGATCAAACTAGTCACCCCTTTAAACAACAAAACCAGCAATGTACCAACCTTGAGGACAAAGGAAATCATCACAAAACCACACTAATTCCGGCCGCAGCAAAAATGGCATGACCCTAGACATCAATCTTTCTTCAGCAATAGCACCCCATGACACAAAATCAGCTTGAAATGGCCACTAGGATCTCCCTCATAAATTATCACTTGCAACCGAGCTGGAAAATAGCCAAAATTGATCTGGTACAATGGCTCTTCAGCGCATTGTTTCAAACCTTGCAAAAAAACCCTCGAAAACATTCAAATTCCGGCTCCAACAACTAAGCGAGAAAACTTTAAAATGCGGCCGTTGATTCATTTCCCTCCCGACAAATTGGGCAATTCCTAAAAATTGACACAACATTCAAATTAACCTTGAAAATATCCAGCCCCATCACCCATCTCTCGACCAATCAGACAGAAACACCTCAGCATGACCCAACAAATGGACCCACTACTATCGGGCTTCACTAAAGAAAGAATCAACAGTTGTCACATTGCTGCAATGATTAACCCTCGAGTGCTTTTCCTTAGTGGAAACATGACAACTGTCAGATCAACTCACAACTGGTGCCCCTTATCATGCTGAAACACTCAGCCCCACTGACAACTACCATGTCACCATCCAACTCGACCAATGAGAAATGCCCACGTCAGAATATCTGGCAAACAAACTTGCAAAATTCTCTACCTTTTCACAAACATTAGCTGTCATGTCACCACCCTCCTAGCCAATGAGAATGAGACACCTCATCATGACCTGACAGCGGGCCCACGATCTCCACTTACTTTTCCATCGGACGATTGTCGCAATGCCATGAAGATTAACCTTCGTGCACTTTTACTTAGCGGCATGACGACCCCCGTCGATCATGAACGAACTTTAACTGCCTCCTAGCCTTGAAGAACTGGGCCCACCACGATAGGTGGCAATCGGTCGCAACAACGCGAATGAGAAATGCTGGCGTCAGGGAAGAAATGCGAGGGTGTGGAGTGACATAAAACATCTAGGGTTTTGCAATTAAAAACAAAGGTAACGAAGTGACAGGAAACACCGAGGGTTTTCTACCCTTCAACACAAAAGGTAAAGAAGAAGTAGAAAACACCGGGGGTCAAAAAGAAAGCATCGAAGGTTTTCGACACTTTGGCAGATTTTGAGCTATTTCTTGCAGACCTTAAAAATTTGAATACCTCCCTGGTTTTTGCACTTGAGGACATGTGATTTGAACTGGAGCTTGGGGACATGACAAAATACCATTGGCAAAGGGCGCAAGCCATGAACACTATGATTCTCACACACAAGCTAAAACAAGCTTGCAAGCATGGCAAGGCAACTTCTAGGACTTTGCAATGAAATAGGCCATTTTCATAAGATTTTGACTATGACAGGAAAATGGCCTAACGGTGGATCTATTTGGGGATGCATGCCTCTTGTAGGCATGGCAAGGATTCAGAAACTCTGGAGGAAGAAGACCAGCACAAAATTTTGACAAAAAACAACACGACTATACAAACAAAAAGAAACCTTAAACTACTGCTCATGGAAAAGATACTTCAAAAGAAGTAAAACTTTAAGAATTGTCCATGAACAGGCAATTCCAAAGTACCACTAGTTAAATCCTTTAAAATATAAGAATCTGTTCCCCATTTGCTTTCAATAATATAAGGGCCTAACCAATTTCGGTCAAATTTTCCATGCTTACCTTTATCCTCCACCCTTGCATTCCTCATCAGGACAAGGTCATCAACTTCAAATCTTCTCTGGGTAGCCCTTCTATCATACAGATTCTTACACTGCCTCTACATTCTTTCATTTCTTTCATGTGCATCCCTCCTTACCTCATCCAACTGTATCAGCTCATCCATTCTTACCCTCATCTCATCATCTAAGTCTTCATCATATGCCTGAACAAACTGATACATCTGCAATAAATTATTTTGAGGCAATCTAGCATTTATCCTATACATCAAATCAAAAGTGGCACAACCTATGGATTTTTTTACAGTTACCCTGTCAACCCACAATGCCAACTGTAACTTTGAGTCCCAAGCTTTCTTATTTTTATCCAACACTCTCTTCAGAATCTTAACCAAATTTTTATTACTAGACTCAGCCTGGCCATTTCCTTGTGGATGATATGGGGAACAAAATGAAATGTGTATCCCATACTGCTGACAAAAGTCACTGAATTCTTGTGATCTGAAACACATTGCATTATCAACCACAATAACTTCTGGGCAACCAAACCTGATAAGAATATTTCGCATTACAAAGTTTTTCACAACCTTACTAGTAGTTCTTCTAGTGGGGATAGCTTCAATCCACTTGGTAAAATAGTCAGTTGCTACTAGTATATAAGAATGTCCACGACTGGACTTGTTTGGAATCTCTCTGATAAAATCTATACCCCACTTTTGAAAAGGGGCCTGAACTACTATAGGCTTGAGTGGTAAATTCCCATTAAACTTCAACTTACCAGCAAATCTTTGACATGCATCACATTTTCTCACAAACTGATGAGCATCCTTACAGATTGTAGGCCACCAGAATCTAGACCTAAGAATCTTATGGGCTGTGGTCTTTGCCATGAAGTTCCCTCCACAATCACCTTGGTGCACTTCATCTAACAAGGCTATGGATTTCTCCAGGTCCAAGCATTTGAACAACACTCCTTCATTGTCTCTCCACCATAACTTACCATCTATAATAGCATACCTAGCAGCCTACAACTTAATAGTTCTCCTTTTATTTTCATCCATGTTAGGGGGAAAAATCAACTTCTGCAAGTAACCAGTAACATCCTTGTACCAATCACAACAATCCATATCACAAATATATGGCCTTTGTTCTTCTTCTAACATATTTATATGATTGGCAACCAAATTGCTTTGGGCCATTAATTTTGCAAGACCTAGGCCTCTTACCAATTTTGTAATTTGGATGTCAATGTTAAATTCTTGGATCCTGTTGATCCATCTACATCTCCTCCCTGAGGCTTCTTGTTGCACCAATATATCCTTAACTGCAGCACTAGGAACATAAGCAACCACCTTAGCTCCTACAAGGTAACATCTAAAAGCCTTGACAGCTTTGACCATGGCATATGCCTGCTTCTGAGTAATGTCATACTTCAGTTCTGCTGCTTGTAGGGATTTGCTAAAAAATGATATGGGTTGTTCATATCCATCTAAATTCTTTTGTAATAAAACTGCCGCAACTATATGACAAGAGGCAAAAGAAAAAATCTGCACAGGCTTACCATAATCAGGTGTCCTTAAAACAGGGGCATCTTTGATGGCCTGTTTAATACCTTTGAAAGACTCATTTTCTTCTTCATTCCATTCAACCTTTGCTCCTTTCTTCAACATTCTGGAGATGGGGATACTGATTTCTGTAAAATTTGTAACAAATCTCCAAAAAAGATTGTATACCTTTAACACTTTTAGGTGGGGAAAGCCTATCTATAGCCATAAACCTCTCAGGGTCAATCCCCACTCCATCTTTAGACACAATATGTCCCAAGAATTTACCTTCCACAACACCAAAAGCACACTTTTTTAGATTCAAAGAAACCCCATACTCCAAAGCCATGATAAAAATATTCTCAAGATGTTCAAAATGCTAACTTTCCTTAGCCGAATATGTTGTGAGATCATCTTGATATACAACCAAAAACTTATTTATAAAATCTGCAAAGGCCACATCCATGGCTCTCTGAAAAGTAGCACCAACATTTATGAGACCAGAGGGCATCCTGACATAAACATATGTCCCCCATGGGGTGGTGAATGTAGTCTTAAATTGCTCTAACTCCTTGACCATAACTTGATTATATCCAGAGAAGCCATCCATCATGGACATCAGCTCCGATCCAGTGACTCTTTGCAACATATTCTCCATGTTAGGCAAACCATAGTTATCCTTCAAAGAATTGACATTCAGGTTCCTAAAATCAACATATAATCTAATGTCACCATTCTTTTTCCTGACTAGAACCAAGTTTGACACCCAAGTAGAATGTCTGATAGGCTTGATGATCCTTGCATCTATCATCCTTTTGAGTTCATCTTGCATTTTTGGTGCCAAGGTGGGATTCACAGGTCTTAATTTTTTCCTAAATGGTTTGGTACCTCCTTTTAGTGGTATCTCATGATGGAACAAATTTTCTCTATAAGCTTTCAAATCATCATAAGACCATGCAAAAACATGTCTGAATTTTTTGAGAAGATTAATTAATGCCTTTCCGACCTCTGGACACAACCTCCTGCCAATATAAACATTTTTTGGTGTCATATTTGTTCCTAGATTTATCTCCTCTAAATCATTTAGCTTGTCAATGATTCTAGTAGAGGAAACCCTGTCCTTATTATCAAATGCCCTCTCAAGAGCAACCAGTCCCTTAGGGACCCTATTAGACTTTAACTGCAAGACCTCCTTTCCAAAAATAGTCTCTTTTCCACCATTGGTGTTAACATAAGTACTACAATTCATTTCCTGATTACCAAAGTGGGACTCACATTGCAAGAATCTCAGTATATCCTGATCATCAGAAAATACTTGCCAATTTTCAACATTATCTGGGATGGAAGGCCTAGACTGAACTTCTATTGTGGATATCCTAGCAAAAGTGATATATTCTAGCCTTAATGCTATATTTTCCAATAAATCAGCCATCCTGTTTTGGCTTCTATCCATCCAATCAATACCAAATGTACTGAAATTTTCAATTTCATCCCAAATAGCATTTCTATATTGTTTCAGCCTTTGATTCTTTGATGCATATCTTGATCTAATCTAAGAAATTACTAACTCAGAATCACCAATCACCCTAAGACATTTAATCCCATGCCTTGATGCTAGTCTCAAACCAATTAGCAGGGCTTCATATTTAGCAACATTGTTTGTGCAAGAAAATAGGAGAGTAAAAGAAAACTTAAAAGTTTTACCATTTGGAGATATTAATAACACTCTTGCTCCAGCACCTTCCTTTGAACTTGCTCCATCAAAATATAAAGTCCATAGGACATCACCTTCTACCACGTTATCCTCATCTTCAGTCAGAAGGGCAGGCTTGAACTTTTCTTGCACTTCTCTCTCCTGAACTTGGAAAGAACCAATGTCAGTGTCAACAAAACAATTCATATCATCATCTTCATTCTCCTCAATCATATGTGGAGTTCTGGTTTCCCTTGACACCTTCACACTTTCTCCTCCAATGTAAAAAGTAGCAAAAGACAGGTCACACTGGATACTTCCTCCCATAGAGGCACTCCATCTCCTAGACAATAGAATCCCATATTGAGGAGGGATATCAACCACTAGAACACTCATAGTCAACTGTTTATTTGGATATGCTGCTAACCTATAAGGCAGAGCATTAATGGTACCAATAACTGGCACTTCCCTTGAATCCATAGCTTGACACCTACCATGAGGTGTATCAACCTTCAGTCCCATTAACTTCATAATTTCTGCAGGCATGATAGTATTTGATGCCCCAGAATCAATCATGCAATTCTTCAACAATTTGTCATTTATTACAAGAGACAGGAAGAAAGGATCAACTATTCCTGATGCAACATTGACAACATTTGCATCCAAATAGATTTGTAGAATCCTAGAGACAATTTCTTCATTTTTACTATCAGGTGTGTCATCCAAAGAAGCCACATGCTTATCACTTCTATCCATCCCCTGGACCTTTGTAGAAGAGGCACCATTTACCCAATCCAAAGCTTTCACCTTATGCTCTTCTATCCTCATCATTTCCAAAAGTGGAACTTTGACAGTAATTTGTGAAAGCAACCTAGTCATATCAATAGGAACATATTTCTGGTCACCCATATCCCCTTTCATAGCAGTGACATCCTCATCTTCAATTTGGACAATCAAGTCAAATTTATCTTTGTGTAGAGACTCATTTCCCTTTTGGGGGTAAGGGAACAACTATTTCTAATATCTTTTCTTTACCTTTATGCATCACAATAGGCCCAACTTTATTTTTTATTTTTACCTGGTTGACAACATCAACACCTTTTCCCTTTTCCTCAGATTGTTGTGTACTCTTTTCTAATTTCTTGATAAACATGCTACCCGATTTACCATTAGCATTCCCAGTTTTCTTGCTTCTCAAATTATAATTACTCCTGGCTTGAGTGACCATGTCTGTAGTGATTTGGGAAATTTCTTCATCAGAAGGCCGCCTTAGGAAGATAGGCTCCTCACACTTCACTCCACCACATCCAACATCATCAAATTCTTCTTCCTCTTCATCAAAAAATACTTGCTGATGGAACACCTCATTCCTAGCTTGAGAGTCAACAACATCTTGATTCTCAATCTCATCCATAGAGTCAACTTCATCCCAAGCATGTGAAGAAGTAATTGCACAACCATTTTCATCATATTGCTCATCTTGTTCCTGGCTTTCAAACATGTTCAGGGCAATAGCACAATATTTAGGACTGTGAGGAGATTGACAAGAAGTACACCACGGGATATCAACACTCATGTTAATTGAATTTATTTGCAAACGATCATGAGTCCTATCATCAGGCTTATCCCTCTTAGGTGGAATAATGGGCTTTCCATCCTTCCACTGAGTATTATATGGGTAATTCTGCATTCTTGGCTGCCTGCTAAAGTTATTAAAAGTTGGCTTGTCATTAGTTGCAGCCCTGCTATTTCTTCTCTCACCAGGCTTCAGATCTTCTAAAGCATTTAGAATCTTCTTCAGGCTATCATCCTCTTTGGGTTTTGAGTCTACAAATCTTCCTGGCTCCCTCTTGTTTTTCATTTGAGGCTTACAAACCTCTCTTAGCCCCAACTTTCCCGATATTCTTCTATTAATTTCTATGTTAATAGCTAACTTGTAAGCCTCCCCAAGATTTCTAGGATTCTTGTCCCTCAAAAGTTACCCCATCTTTGCATCAAAAGCATTCAAGTATGTCACAAGACACACCCTATCATCTAATCTGATAACTTGCAGGAGCCTATGCATAGCCTTTTGGAATCTTATATTACATTCAAGAACATCCTCATTCTAATTTTTTTTATATTATTGAATTCATTCAAAATGAACCCATCATTTGTTTTATCACCATAATGTTCCTTGAAACAATTTCTAAGTTCATTCCAAGATCCTATACTAGCATGGGGCAAACCTCTAAACCAATCCCTAGCATCCTTGGTTAGAGATTGTACAAATAACTTCATTATAACATCATCAGGTTCAATATTATAATCATCTATTACATCCATAAAATTTTGTAGATGTTCCTCACATGTGATGACATTATTCCCAGCAAATTTAGGGAGCTTCTTTCTAATTTCATTAGGAATTACATTAGGATAACCAGGAATACCAAAGAAGATAAGTTGTTTGTACCTTTCATGAACAGGTCCTCCTTGAGGTGGATCAACTCCTTGAGGTGTAGATGCCTTTGTGTTTGAAACAATGAAAACTTTAACAACACCCGGTGGTGGGATATTTGTTGTTTGAGTTGCAAGGTTCCCATGATTTCCACCTTGCTCCAAAGAAGAAGCAACAACATTTGAAGGTCCTGAAGTTTTCTTGAGAAACTTAATCTTTTTCCTCATTTCTGTAGTAGTTGCCTCCAATTCTTCTTTCTCAAGCTCTTTAGCCCATATTTCTTTCTCTTTTCTAGCCTTCTCAAGATCAGCATCTAACCTTAACTCCTAATCTAAAGAATCCTTATCATTAACATGTTCATTGATTGTAACTCCATCAACTCTTTGTTTACCTTTATCTCTAGGTCTAGTCACTTCATACACCTCCTGCACAACAGGCTGTTCCCTTGTTCTTTCAGGCTCTGGGACATAATTTATTGCCTCCAGATCTAGTAACCACCTCTTTAACTACTTGGCCCTTATCATGGCATGTCTTACTTTGTCTTCTTTTTCTTTTTCTCTCTGTTGTTTGATAGCAATTTGTTCTTGGATCTTTCTATCCAACTCATAGACTTCTTCAAAAATTTCTTTTGATTCTGGGAGAGTAGATTCAACATCTCCTACTTGAACCTCGTCCTCATACTGGTTCAATCCCAAATCAACAACCTCTTCATATTCTGAGACATTTCCTTCTTGACTAGGATGGATTCAATTTTCTTGTCTTGTATCCTCTTTCTATTTCCAAGTATGAGACATATTCTTATTCTTCCTTCCCTTTCTTGTTTGACTAGGCCCAGAAGTGTTTGGAAGACCTTCTTCCAATCTGTCTTCAGGATGTTCATTTCTCTGAGACCTAGTACCTCTGTAACTCATTTTGTAAATGATTTTCTGACTAGCACTACTACAGAGATTGTTTGAGTCCCCACCCAAATATATTGGGAATCTTAGAACAATATTTCGTCACTAATAAGTACCACAATGAGTTTGACAAGACAAATGACAAGAGTAACCCTGTGTTACCAATGATCACCTACTAGTTATTATAGACTCGTGTAACATTTCCCCAGTAGAGTGGCCATTTTATTGGTGTTTCAAAATGGCTTATGCTAAGGGCTGCCAATATACCTTCAGACAAATTTTAGGAGTGGTTAGCTCCAAAATGTAAAGGGATCTTAAGGTAACTAGACCAACTATAGGAACATGACTGCCCTCTTCACTTTTGGCTCTACAAAACCAAGGTGGGTGTACCTAATCCAGTGAAAACTATATCTTATACAACACCAAGATTCGATTCATTTAACAGATGATAGTATGAAAGTACTAAATGCCAACCAAACATTCATTGACTCTCCATTGCTATGGGAAAACAAAACTCCTCAACCAAAGATTTAAAACTTAAAATGGTTCTTAATTTCAAATTTGTGATTGCAACAACTTTAATCAGTGTGTGTTAGCAAGAGATTTACTCATTTAGGCTAGTGCCTCATCCATTGGGCTAGATTTCTTAGACATAAAAGATGAAAAGGCCAGACATAATCTGGGATTCATAGCCATAAGTACATCTACCTTAATCCTTACTACTTACAAAGAATCCTTATGTAGACAAGGGTAAACTCATATTCCATCTAGAGAAATATTTAATCCAATCCTAGACCAGAACTCAGGAATGAAGATACATACATAAAACAATATGTAATGAACTTGAAAGTTCAAAATTCACCTAACTTGACACAGAGGAGAGAAAAGAATAAGATATTTGTATTAAGTATGATGAATCTTTCCTATGCATACAGTCAATCCTCAAGAATCAAGCTTGCAAACTACAACTTAGACTTGCAACTTTTTATCTTTCATTAACAAGCATTGAAGAAGAAATTGTTACAATCCTGACCAAGAATAGGGTTCACCGAGCATGCCTGTTCAAACACCTAACTCCCAATACCCTTGAATGATCATAAAAATCCTTTTATCTCAAGGATTGCAACAAGCATCCGATCATTCAAGACAAAATTTCCAAAATTACCTAACCACATTCAAAACAGTGAATGTAGACAAGACAAACTCTCAGTACCAAGCCGGCAAGATCAAACTAGTCACCCCTTTAAGTAGAAAAACTGGCCATGTACCAACCTCGAGGACAAAGAAAATCATCACAAAACCCCACTAATTCTGCCTGTAGCAGGAATGGCATGAACCTAGACATCAATCTTTCCTTAGCAATAGCACCCTAGGACACAAAATTAGCTTGAAGTAGCCACCATGATCTCCCTCATAAATTCTCACCTGCAACCGAGATGGAAAATAGCCAAAATTGATCCGGTACAATGGCTCTTCAGTGCACTGTTTCAAACCTTGCAGAAAAACCCTTGAAAACATTCAAATTTTGACTCCAACGACTAAGCAAGAAAAATTTAAAATGTGACCGTTGATTCATTTCCCTCCCGACAAATCAGGCAATTCCTAAAAATTGACACAACATTCAAATTAACCTTGAAAATATCCAGCCCCATCACCCATCTCTCAACCAATCAGAAAGAAACACCTCAGCACGACCCAACAAATGGACCCACTACTATTGGGCTTCACTAAAGAAAGAATCAATGGTTGTTGCATTGCCGCAATGATTAACCCTCGAGCACTTTTCCTTAGCGGCAACGTGACAACCATCAGATCAACTCACAACTGGCACCCCTTATCATGCTGAAACACTCAGCCCCACTAACAACTACCATGTCATCATCTAGCTCGACCAATGAGAAACACCCACGTCAGAATATCCAACAAACAGACTTGGAAAATTCTCTACCTTTCTACATACATTAGCTGTCACATTGCCACCCTCCCATTCAATGAGAATCAGACACCTCAGCATGACCTGACAGCAGGCCCACGATCTCCACTTACTTTTCCATCGGACGGTTGTCGCAATGCCTTGAAGATTAACCTTCGTGCACTTTTCCTTAGCCGCATCACGATGCCCGTCGGTCATGAATGAAGTTTAACCACCTCCTAGCCTTGAAGAACTGGGCCCACCATGACAGGTGGCAATCAGTCGCAACAACGTAGATGAGAAATACTGACGTCAGGGAAGAAATGCGAGGGTGTGGAGTGACAAAAAACATCCAAGGTTTTGCACTTAAAAACAAAGGTAATGAAGTGACAGGAAACACTAAGGGTTTTCTACGCTTCAACACAAAAGGTAAAGAAGAAGTAGAAAACACTGAGGGTCAAAAAGAAAGCATCGAAGGTTTTCGACACTTTGGCAATTTTTGAGCTATTTTTTGCAGACCTTAAAAACTTGAATACCTCCCTCATTTTTGCACTTGAGGACATGCAATTTGAACTGGAGCTTGGTGACATGACAAAATACCATTGGCAAAGGGCGCAAGCCATGAAACACTATGATTCTCATGCGCAAGCTAAAACAAGATTGTAGGCATGGCAAGGCAACTTCTAGGACTTTGCAAGGAAATAGGCCATTTTCATAGGATTTTGACTATGACAGGAAAATGGCCTAACACTTTTGCTGCCATGGCATTTTCTTCCCAAAGGAATGTAGAAAGATAGCACATTGAGAGACAACAACTTACCATCACACTCTATAAGATTCACCTTGTTTTGGTTTTAGAAAAGAATTCCAAATGCCAACCAGTTCATCCACACTTGAAGGATTTTTTAAATGTGAAACATTAAGTTTAAAGGGAAACTTGAACTCTTCTTCATTAAATTCTTCCTTCAAAGCACAAAGAATAGGATAATGATCAGAGAGAAGAGTAGGGTAACCAAGTTTAACCCAACAAGCATTGGAAACTTGAGATAATTGCAGGTTGGGAGACATATAAAACCTATCGAGTCTTCTAACATTTCTATGAGCACCCAATATGCAATTAGACTAAGTGAACCAATTAGTGTTATGACTGGAAATTTTTTTGTGAATAGGATATACAATCCCCAAGGAGTTTTAGGAAAAAAGCCATTTGGCACATTCTTCATTTCCCAAGTTAACAAAATCAGATCAACTACAATCAGTATGATGTTCAATCATGTTAAAATATCCTCCAATAATCCAATCAGCTTGAGGTAAATTGCTACACATCCATTCCCATAGTTCATTTCACTCTTTGGGAATATTAGGAGCATGAATAGAATAGACAGTGATAGGCTGCCCTTTGATTAAGTAGAGAACCCACACACAACTGTGTGATGAGTCCTCTCCTTTATCAATAACAAACTTACTTTCCCAACTAGCTAAACGAATCACTACCCCTCCCCTACGTTCTCTATAAGACATCAAAAAAACATCTCTCCAAATGTTAGATAGAGAAAAGCAAAGCTAGGATCGATTGAGTTTAATTTCTTGCAGAAAGATGATATTAGGTTTCCATGTGAGAATAGCCTCATTGAGTTTGCATTTGCGATGGGGATAGAAATCCCTCTCACATTCCAAGACAAAATTTTATGCTACATGATTAGACAAAATGGAAAGATTTTCCTCTTACAAAGAACATCAAACCGATTGGTTGTTGAAATGGATTTCTTAGAAGAAGTAAACTCTTGTGCATTAATGAGAGACTTTGACCTTTGTCTAACAGAAGAAGTTGAATTTCTTTGACTTACATGAGGAGATTGAGACCTTTGTCTTGCATGAGTTGGTTAGGGGACAGCTATTATTTCATACAATAGGGTGAAGTGAAAAAGAGGGAGAGCTCTAAGAGTATGTATGACCATTTTGAGAGCTTAAGGACCTTGAAGGTTCTTTCCTTTTCTTGGCCATTCTCCAGCCATCAATCATAATGGCATCTTTGTAAGTGGGAGACTTATCATTATTATTCAAAAACTCATCTGAGACATCTTGTTTCATCTAAGCCATGTAAGGCATTAAATCTTGTTTCATCTAAGCTACTTAAGGCATTAAATCTTGTTTTAGCTAGGGTATTGAAGGTATAACATGAGGTTGATTAATGTCTTGTACTAGTTTTGCACTATTGTCAACAACCATTTGGACTTGTGTACCAATTTTTTCTTATCATGCGGTCCCTAATTAGGCGCCCTTCTTAACAACAAAAGAAACATGCATTTGGCTTATTCAAATATAAAAGTGCTGAAAGAACTTAAATCTTGGTCCTATCAATTCAATGTTTTCAAATAACTATTTGGTTGAATCCATTTCCATGCATACTCCAAGGTGAACCCTTAGACTAGCAAACTTATTTGTGTTGTTTTTGCACCACAAAGCCCCTACCAAGCTGAGAGACAATTTATTTTTAGATTGATTTGAAGGCAATATTCAAAAAATGTAACTCAATCTACATAGGATATTTAGATCTAGAGGGTCCTTGAGGGTGAAAACTAGTGTACATGGTTGTAAGTAATAATTTTTTCCCCATATGACCCAGATGCCATACTGAAGAATAGCTTGAGCATGGTCAGATAACTTAAATCTACATGCAACATACCCTTTCCCTAAGCCCCTAAGAGATTCAATATCCCACCCCTTACTTTCTGAGTTTGCTTTAGCCCGTCTATAAAACTCATTTTTAGAAGAAACTCCTCTTAAGGAAAAAAGAATCACAGATCTATGTTGATATTCAACTATATAGTCAATCACATCATCAAGGAGTAAAAATTCTATAGTCTTTCTTGAATTACCACTGAATGTCTCTACCATTTCACTAGTATTATCCTCTTTGCAGGAAGACTCTGTGGCTTTTGTTGTTGTTCCTTAAACTACTACCATTTGAGTTCCATCGAAAGCCTCATTCTCCTCTGCTATATGTGCATCGCTTGTCTCCTCTTCTTTTTTAGATGACTCCCCACCTCCTTTTCGTGCCTTCTTAATTCTCATTGCAACATAGTTGTCACAGACTCCTTAAGAGAAACACTCAAAGAGCCACTGCCTTTGATTGTGCCCTAGATGTTGTTTTGTAGAATTAAAGAGTTCAAAATAAAAGACCAAAAATATAGAATAAAAGAGTAGATTACAAATAAACACAGAACACACTATTTATCATGGTTCACCACAATAGTGGCTATGTCCACACTGAGAGTAGAAGAATTGTATTAATCTCAAAAATAGAATGTTTACAATGTAATAGAGAGTCTTATAAATAGCTCATACTGAGCAACTGAAAGGGCAAGGCGGAAATAGACAAAATTCCTTGGCCTTCCAATCCTAACAAACTCCCACCAGAAGTCAATGGATATTTTAGCTGATCAGGCATTCCCCTGCTCTACATGCTGACCTACTTCAGCTTAACAAGTCCAAGAGAAGTTCTTGCACATTTGAACTTCTCTTTGGTTACAACTTTTGTGAATATATATGCCGGATTGATTTTGGTATCAATCTTTTCAACCTTCAACCTACCCTTGTCAACCATGTGCTCTAGAAAGTGAGCATGGATGTCAATGTGTTTTGAACATCGTTGAGAGGTATGATTATGAGCCATAAAGATGGTGCTTCGACTGTAACTAAATAGAACATAATCATTTTGTTGAAACTTCATTTCACCAAGTAATTGCTGCAATCGAATCATCTCTCGAGCACCTTCAAAAAGTGCCAAATACTCAGCTTCAACGAAAGGAAGAGAAATAGAATGTTGCAGCCTTGAGGCCCAACTAATGCAGCTCCAGAGAACATGAATGTGTAATTGGTAGTGGATCTATGCTTATCCAAATCTCTGGCAAGATCTGAATCTGTGAATCCCCGTAACTGTTCATTATTTCTACAAAAACATAAGGCCAAATTTGAAGTGCCTTTAAGGTATCTTAATATCCATTTGATAGCCTCCCAATGAGTCTTCCCGAGATTGCTCATGAATCTACTCACAACTCCCACTGCATGAGCAATGTTGAGACGTGTCAAAACCATAGCATACATAATGCTACCAACTGTAGATTTGTAAGGGATGTCCTCCATATATTCCTTGTCCTCTTGTGTTTGTGGACACAAATTAGCTGATAACTAAAAATGCGAAGCAAGTGGAGTAGAAATGTTATGCGCATCAGCCATACCAAATATTTGAATTACATTATCAATGTATTCCTTTTGTGATAGTGTAATTTCCTTCTTCCTATCCCGGGTGATAGTCATACCAAGAATCTTCTTGGCTGCCCCTAAATCCTTCATAGCAAATGTACTTGCCAATTTACTTTTCAGCTCACTAACAATTTTAGAGCTTGTTCCTGCTACTAACATGTCATCAACATAGAGAAGAAGAATGACAAATTCACCATTTGGGAGTGTCTTGTAATAAATGCACGGATCAGATTCACATCTGATAAAGTTATGTTCAAGCATGAAGGAATCAAACTTAACATACCACTACCTCGGGGCTTTCTTGAGCCCATACAAACTATGCTTCAGCTGGCAACAAAGATGTTCCTGTCCCTTTTTCACAAAACCCTCAGGCTGATGCATATACAACTCTTCATTTATGTCTCCATGTAGAAATGTTGTCTTAACATATAGTTGCTCCAATTTGAGATCCCAAATGGCTGCTAATCCCAATACTGTTCAAATGGATGTCATCTTCACAACCAGAGAGAATATTTCAATGAAATTAATCCCCTATTTTCGAGCATATCCTTTTACCACCAACTGAGCTTTGAACCATTTTTTACCTCCTCCTTCGTCTTTCAATTTATAAACCCACTTGTTCTTGAGTGGTTTTCGATTTGGTGGAAGAGAGACCAAATCCCAGGTGTTGTTTGCTTCAAGCGAGCTCATTTCATCTATCATAGCAACCATCCATTTGTTTTTATCACTGCTTGTACTAGCCTCTTTATAATTTGTTGGTTCGATTTGCTTAGAAATTAGTAGCGCTCTAGCTCTACCTCTTCAGCAAATAGTAGCTGATAATCAAAAAAATTTGCTGGAAGTCATCTTTCTCTCATAGACCTCCTCAACCCCTGAGTATTTTCTTCTAATGGAAAATGGCTATCAACATTTCCTTTATCCCTTTCCTATGTCTAGGAGTTTCTAATAGTGACTACTCTATTTGAAGTTAATTTGTTATATAATTCATGAGGACTACCCTTGGAGATGGGAATGGAGCATGTCCTCTGTATGCCCAAGCTCTTTCAGCAGGCATGTCCTGCTCCTCCTTGATGAAAATTATCCCTGCTGAGGGATATGCTCATGTTATCCTCGGTGGTATGTCCATGTGGATCACCGATAGAGGACTCTACCATTTGCCTGCGTTGAAACTGTTCTGTTGTACCATGCGCATCACTCATGGATTGAACATCACAAGCAAGGAGACTGGCATGGGATCTTTCTGCCAGTGACATCTTAGCGTAGGAATGGAGGGGATCAGTCTATAGGTGAGAGCTTGCTAACGTATGGAGGGGAGCAGTCTACGGGTGAGGCACTATGGTGGAGTCCACCTCATTCACGTGGCAGTGTGTATAGGGAGTGTGCGGGTAGGGATTGAGATCAATACCTAGGTCCCTGTCAAAATTTGAAGCATGAATGTCATGTGAGAGGGGAAATTTCTTGCGGGTGAGCTGTGTTGTATAATTTGTGCTTGGTAATCAGCAGTTTCAAGCTGGCTTTAAGAGGCAGTGGGTATTTCAAAGAGAGAGTGACTGTTAATTTCCATACAATCATTTTGGATGGCTTGCTCTATTTCAAATTTGGACATAGAATCTCTGTTGTGATTATCACTTTGACTCCACATGCTGTTAGAGGAAGAAAATACAGGAACTGGAACTAAAACCGATGTAGGAGAAACAAGATTTTGTGAAAGATTATTCTGCAAATCTCTATCAGACCTATTGTTATAAAAAATAGAGAGGGGAACAAATTCACTCACTGATTTTTCTTTTGTATTGGAAGCTGGAAATGCTTTCTCATTAAAGAATACATCTTTGCTCTGAATTATCTTCTTCTCAATTGGATCCCAAATTTTGTAACCAAACTGATCTTCACCATAGCCAATGAATATGCCCTTTTGTGATTTGAAATCCAACTTCGTCCTTCTTTCTTTTGGGACATGTACATGAGCTTCACACCCAAAAACTCAGATGTGTGATTATGAAATTCTCTTTCCCAACCATTCCTCTTCCAGAATACCAAACTCTAGACAAGATGAAGGAGACCTATTGATTAAATAGACTATTGTATTGCAGGCTTCCACCCAAAATTCTTTGCCCAAACTGACATTGGAAAGCATACACCATGCTTTCTCAAGAATGGTTCTATTTAACCATTTTGCTGCCCCATTTTCTTGAGATGAATAAGGGACAACTCTAATTCTTCTTATACCATGATCTGCACAAAAGTTATCAAACTCCAATGAACAAAATTTACCTCCATTATCCATTTTCAAACACTTAATTTTATTACCACTCTGATTTTCCACAAGAGCTTTAAAAACTTTGAATTTGGAGAATACCTCAGATTTTCTAGAAATCATATAAACCCATACCTTTTGGGTGCTATCATCAAGAAAAGTAACAAAATATTGTGCGCCTCCATAAGAGGTTACCTCCATAGGTTCGAAGACATCCGAATGCACTAGCTCCAAGGGTGTTGTCTTTTTGTCATGTCCATCCTTTAAGAAGCTGACCCACTTTTGTTTCCCATGAAGACAATGCTCACAAAATTCCAAATTTACAGATTGGAGACCTGGTAGTTGATCACAATTTAGCATTACCTCAAGACCTTTCTTGCTCATATGGCCTAGCCTTTGATGCTAAAGCGCAACATCACTGCCCACAAGTGTCAAAGAAGCTCCCACCTCATCAATAGGTTTCATAATATAGAGACTACCAGTTTTGTCTCTTTTTGCAATAGTCAAGGAGCCTTTGACTATTTTCCATGTGTTCGTGAGTTCAGTCTTAAATCCTTGGGTATATAATTGGCTGACTGAAATCAGATTCCTCTTTAATTGAGGAACATGTCTAACATCTTTGAGTAGTAATTTTTCTCCACCTTCTAGATGCAAGACAACGTCTCCTTTCCCAATAATTTTACATGCTTTTTTGTCACCCAAGTATACCTCTCTGAATTCACCTTCTTGATAATTTGTAAAAGCATCTATGAGAGAGGAAGCATGGAAGGAATCTCTTGAATCAATTACCCATGAATCAAATTTTGTATCAGTTGTTGATAGAATTAGGATACCTGGATCCTTTTCACAAGTTATGTTTTCTTGACTGTCCAATACTTGTTCTTGTGCGTTCTTGAATTTTCTACAATCTTTCTTAACATGCCCAACCTTCCCACAAAACCAGCAACCATTTTGTCTCCCTCTTGACTGTGATATTCTTGTAGATTGGGACCTCTGATTGTTATTATATCTGCTTCTATATTGGCTTCTTCCTCTATTTTTGGTGCTCACCATTATGAGAGCATTACCGAATGAGGACTCATCATTCTTTCTCAAATCTTCAGAGAGAAGGGTGGCTGAAACTTCATCAAAGGCCAACTTCTTGGTACTTGCCGCTGAAGTGCTTACGGCTATCACAAGTCCATCCTAGCTATTGGGAAGAGAACATAATAGTAGGACAACCTTATTCTCATCGTCTTGTGTCATGCCAACTGAATTTTCTTGGCTGATCAAGGTGTTAAACTTGTTGAGATGATTTGTCATGGCTTCGCCTTCCCTCATCTTAAGCCTGTATAACCTCTTCATGATGAAGACTTTGTTCGTAGTGGATGCTTGTGCATATGTAGATGCCAATTTATCCCATACATCTTTTGTTGTTGTTTTGTCTGAAACATTATGTAATACATTATTGCCTAATGCAAGAAAGATTGTCGCCATGGCTTTTTCATCAAGCTTCTCCCAATCTTCATCTTTCATGGAGGCTGGTTTCTTTTCTTTTCCTTCAAGTGCAAGAGAAAGCTCTTGCTTGACTAACAAAGACTTCATTTGAATCTTCCATATCCCGTAGTTCTTCCTAGAAAATTTTTGAACCCTTAAATCTTCCATGATTCTGAAATTTCAATTACCGAAATCTCAAACAATGATTAACCTTGCTCTGATACCAATTGTAGAATTAAAGAGTTCGAAATAAAAGACCATAAATACAGAATAAAAGAGTAGATTACAAATAAACATAGAACACACTATTTATCATGGTTCACCACAATAGTGGCTACGTCCACACTGAGAGCATAAGAATTGTATTAATCTCAAAAATTGAATGTTTGCAATGTAATAGAGAGTCTTATAAATAGCTCATACTGAGTAGCTGAAAGGGCAAGGCGGCAACAGACAAAATTCTGTTGGCTTCCAATCCTAACATGGTTTTTGTTCGTGTGCCCTAGTTGATTCGTGACGCCTTCTACAAGTAGAGGAATGCCAAAAAAGAGGCTCTCTATCTACCATAACTAAGATGTTCCAATGCAAAGCAAAAAACTTTTCTAGTGTTTTCATGTTACCAGAAACCCTACCAGCGTTCACACCCGACTCTACCAAAATTTGTCAAAACTATCTTTAAGTGCGCTAGCGAAAACCCTCGTCTGCCTTGCCTCCATCAAATAATTGAATTGTCATATTCCTTCTTTAACAATTTGGTAAATATTCTAATTGTACTCTTAGAAAACTTGTTAGCACATATTCTTCTCATTTATAAGATTAAAATAAGGATGCTGCTAAGTTTTCTATAAAATGTATTGTTCCCTATAAAATGTACTGTTGACCAAATTTCAAACACAGAAAACACAAAATTTTCATCATGTAATATTCATGATCTTTAGATTAAAATAGTCTCTTACCTACTTATCAATATTAAAATAGCCTCGAAGATAATGTATTCAGATTAGATTTACTTATTTTACTATCATTATTGATTGCTTCTTTAGTATTTTAGAATGTGCATGTATTTTAATGATGTTTTCTAAAATATTGAATGTATTTAAATATAAGCATGTAGGGTAAATTTGTGCAAATATTGAATATATAATAATTTTATGGTAGAAAATGAAGATGGTCAATTGGCCTAATTTAAAATTTTAAAGTTTTAAAAAGAAAATGTCAAATTTGTGACTATAAGGCTAACCCCACAGCTTTAGAAATATCTACGAGTGAGCAAGTGGTCAATGTTGAGAAACAAGATGAAACTACCATGGAAATCTAAAATATAATTATTTATCCAAAGATTACCATATGATGACTATTTAATTGAATAAATCAATGAAAAATAATAAAATGAATAAACCATATGAACACATGATTCATGCGGAGAATTTTTTCTGAAAAAATCTACATGCGATAGAGGAAAAATATACATTAATATTCAACAAAGATATATATGTAACATAATAGAATTTTCTTCACTTTGACAACACTAATGTACCTATACAAACTATGGAAACTGTTGTAAGGTGGGAAAAGGTGAGATAGGATCCACAAGTTCATACAAGCAACAAGGAATCTACTTCACACTTATCCCACTACATTGGATGGAGAATGATCCACTAGGCTTAAGATGGGTAAAACACAAAGTGGATTCAATGGTCCTTTATTATGGGGGACTATAATTATGCATTTGTAAATGAATAATGGAAGAAATAGGGCTAAATAGAATGAAAATGTGATTTTTTGCATGCACAAAGATACAACATACTGATAAATAAATTTTGAAGAAGATCCAAAAACATAGATTGTAACTGACCTACAAGATAAACTCCAAGCTAAAATAGGGGGGTTAGGGCGCCTAGGTCAATCTACTCCCTAGACTTGGGCACCTAGCTTGGCCCACTCTAGGTAGTTTCAAATCCAACAAATTGCAGATTGTAGCTCTCCTCTTGATTTGACTATTACTTTTTTTGTGCATCCATCATTTCTAATTGCACACATAAAAGAGGGAAAATGTTGTATAGAAAGGGGTTTGCCTAATTCAAACCCCAATTTACAAATTAACCTTGAATTGGAAATAAATTGAACTTGAATTGAATGTGTGTTTTTTTATTAAGGTAACAACATGTTTTGAAGGGACCCTGAAACCCTTTACAACCATGAAGCTAAAAGAAAACTAAAAGAAACATTAGAACATCAACTGTCATTCAAGAAGGAAATAGCAAAAAGGACCATACCCCAGATTTACATTCAGCATTAAGAGATGGTAGAAAATCCAAAAGACTACTAATGAACCACCCAATAGGCTGACACACAAAAAAAACTACCAACAACCCGAATCACTCCAGTAGGTTCAAGAACTCTTGAGATTCCTCCAGGAGGGTCTGAATAGTCTGAATAGAGTCTTTGATACTTTGAAGTTCCTTAGGATGGTCCCCAACTTTTTTCTTTGTGCTTGATTTTGTTCTAGTACCAGGTCCAATGGGTTGATCATCATGCTTAGTGTTGTCATCCATAATCACAATAGTTTTGTTCTTTGCAATATTACCTTCCAGAAGCATGACCAAAGCTTTCAGGATGGCCACTGTAGCCTTCATTCCTTCATTGATGAATTGAATGTGTGTTGATATATATTAGAGGCTACATTTAAAAATAAAATGCATATACCTTCATAAACCTTCTTGATATCGAAATACTCATGAAGATGTTGATGTTGACTTGATGTAGTTCACTTTAGGATAGGATGATCATGGATGTCCTAAAAAATACATAGATTTGCAAATTACTCCTTGTCTTCAATGCCTTGGATCTTGATGTCTCGCTTTAGGAGTTGAAATGTGAAATTGTAGTTGAGAGCTTAAATTGAATTGATTGTGTGTCAAAATGAGAAAGGATAACGTATTTGTGATGAAGGGCACTCCTCTTACAAACCCAAACACACAACAAAAGTAGACAAGTAAATAGAAAATATTGTTATGGTAAATCAAAGTTATATTAAATAGAGGAGATGAAAACTCCTTACATAGATTTACAAAGATGATTTTTCTAAAAGAAACAATTGTGCACTAAAGATGAAAATACAAACTACCTATGATGACTAAGATGACCATTAAAGAAATATTATATTTTTTTAATGCCCTCCCTTAATGGTCATTAATGGTCATTATTATAAGTTCTAACTGCCCTACAAAAGATAATTTACAAGTCTTTTGGTCACAAATGCATAGAAGGTTGCCTCCTTCTGGTCACATATGCATAAAGAAGGTTACACCTTTCTTGTTAGAGCATTTTGCGAAATGAGCCTCCTGCTAAGACCCTCCTTGATTCTATTTTTTTTTTACAAATGACCAAGAAAACCAAAGTCCATCCAACCTAATATTAGGAAACAAAGGTATCACAATCTATAGCCAAAGACACCAATCTATGAAACTAAAATCTTGATTTTGAGGAAAATCACCAAACTTTTTCATTTTCATGCCATCATGATGTCATTACATCATTAGGATGTCTTGTGAAGTATTCACATGGCACCTTCCATCCTAAGTGTGTCACCTCAACTTGTCACACAAGGACCCCTCCACATAGGTGTACTACCTATGAATCTTTTTATGCCTCAAATTGTTTTTAGTGTTGTCAAAGTTGCACCTATTCAACAAACAAAACTATGTAGCATAGGGTAAACCATAGCCATATATTTTTAGTCTCATTCTTATTATGATTTTATTTACTCTCTCCCTTTAGGAGAGTTGTCACATGCGATAAAATATAATTCATATTTCTCCAACATCTGATACCTTTAATTTCAATACCCAAAGCTAACATTGCATCAATAACCATATTATCCTCCCCATTGGAATGATCAATAAGAAACAAATCCAACTCAAATAGGAGTTTCCTAACATCCCCTATAATTCCATCTATGGTCCAATTGGTTTTGGTTAGGGATTTAGCAACAATCATATCCTCATTGGTAGATCTAATGACACCACTTGTAACAACTTTTTCCCTTCTTGCAGCTCCATCAAAGTTGACCTTGTACCTACCTGGGTTTGGTAGTTTCCACCTAGTGTTCCTCCTTGACAATCTTTTAGAGCTATCAAAATTGGCATGAGCATTAGATGATTCCCAATTTCTTGCCATCTTATCATCAAAAGAGGTGGGGGGATAGGATGGGTATTTCTAGGTGGTGACCGATAAATTCTCCTTAAGAAATTTATAGCGGGTTCTAAAGACTTCCTCTACCAAATTTTGCACATCCCTAAAGATTATATTATTCATTTTTGTCCACAAGCTCCATCCCAAGTCGGGGGACCTTCCTTCAAAGTTATCTAACCAGAGGATTATAAGTAGGTCTTCTCCATTCAAAGACACATTCTTGAATGGTACAATTCTTGGCTTGTGACATTTCAAGTTTCATTAGGACCTTTTTCCATAACTCATCTGATCAAATTGGCAATGGAGAATAATATGAGGAACAAATTCTTCATCTTTCTTGTAAAGGATACACTTGTTAGGTAATTGAAATCCCCTCTTAATTAGGTTATCTAGAGTTAGGATTTTATTGTGCATGACCCTCCCCTAAAAGAAGTTTATTTTGGGAATCAACTAAAGATTTCATATCTTCGTCCACCACCTTGAAGAGTTTCCATCTTTCATCATCAGATTGTAAGCTAATTTAACTAAAAATTCACCCTTTTGATCCTTTCTCCAGATGAACTTGTCCTCTCTTGGAAATAAAGGAATTGTGACCTTCCTTATCATCATTTAAAATTCTACAACCTTTTGTATCAAGTTAGGTTGGTTTTGACAACATTAAGCAAGATCCTTCCAACGTTTTAAAAGGGGTATGTAATCAACAACCTAGGTACCAAAAAATTCCTAGCATAATCGTATAAAAGCTTCTAAAGTTATGATTAGAAGACAAAGGCATGTCCCCAATCTAGAGATCCTCTCAAAATCAAATTAACCACCCATTTCCAACTTGCTAGTTTAGTCCAGGTTGGATGAGGTTCTTGCACTTGTAATGTCCCACTAGGGAACCTAGGAGAAATCAGCCTTAAACATGTTAAACTAAGTTTACAAAATAATTTTTTTTCTTAAAAGTTTACAAACAATAATGAATAACAATGTAGAAGCAATATAACATAAGACAATACATACTTACAGTTGTGACTCATTTATGGATTACAAATCCCAAGGGTTCCATGACGTAGAATTAGGTAAGTTAATTAATCTACTAAATACAACAAACAATATACAATCTTCATATAATACAAAGGAATAACACTTGTACATCATCTCATAAATGAAAACATAGATACAACTGATACCACAAGTTAAACATAACAACCAACATCCATTGTACAAGTCACAAAGTATGTACAAGTACAATATATGAAAGATAAGAGAAAGTCTCTAAGAAGAAGAAGAAAAAGAAGAAGAAGGTAACAACAACAAATATCATCCAACAACATCATGAATGTCAAAATCTCAATGGTAATAGAATCACTACCACCCAACAACATGGAACCAAAAAGTCCACTCCCACCGTGTTGAGGAGATAACAACAGACCCCAAGTGGATATAAAATACTAAAATCAACCACAATAAAAACTAAGCAAGGGATCTTGAAAGCTCTTTATCTCAAAAAAGATACAACACCAATTGCAAAGATAATACATACTCAACCACAGACAACCAACACATGTATAAAATCTAAGATGCATAAAGGGAAGTGTCATCACATGAGTCAACTCTAGAGTTACCCTGGTAGCCTCTCTAGACCCCAGTCCCCCAGTGACTCTATGCCATATTAGTAAGCTCACATACAGAAAAGACTACCAACTATGCCTTATCCAATCCACGCAGTTGCCCAACATGTTCTCACAAACCATCCTAGCCTATATTAGTGCTCAAGGCATGGGTGAGGAACATAGACATCTTATTAATTCATTTTAAAACTCTTAATTTATTTAAGTTATCATTTTATTAAGTAACTTGCAAAGGATACCTAGGCAGCCACTTCTAGGATCTGACACCTCAAAAGAAAGCCACTTCCCCTCTAACACCTAGATAACCTACCATAAGCTTATAAGTCTCAAATAAATCTCATAAATTCATAAAGACATGATAATCAAATTTAGTTCCATAAAAAGATACCTGGAACACATACTAGTCCTCAAACAAAACAATTGAAACTATTATCACTTTACAAATCTGTAACTACCCATGCTATAGTAACAAGGTGAAACCCCAAGCCTCTAATAACAATTCTTAAAAGCCAACTTAATGCTACCTATACCGACAATCAAACACAACAACCAAAAAATCTAATAATAAAAACATTAATATTAAATTCTCATCAAATAATATTTAATTATATATCATTATTATTCTTATTTTTATTTTTATAAAAGAATTCTCATATATGATTTTTTTTTTCTAAAAATAGAATTTCTAAATATAGAATACCACTACATGCAAATAAATATTTCTTAAATAATATGCAAGTGAATATATCTTTCATAAATAACATGCAATTGAATATATCTCCCTTAAATAACATGCAACTGAATATATCATTCATAAGTAACATGCAACTGAATATAACTTCCTTCAATAACATACAATTGAATATATCTTTCCTAAATTACATGCAACTAAATATATCTTCCTTAAATAACATGCAACTGAATATATCTTCCTTAAATAACATGCAACTTGATATATTTATCTTAAATAATATGCAACTAAATATATCTTCCCTAAATAACATGCAACTGAATATATCTTCCTTAAATAACACGCAACTAGATATATCTTCATTAAATAATATGCAAGTAAATATATATTTTTTAAATAACATGCAACTGAATATATCTTTCTTAAATAGCATGCAACTGAATATATCTTCCCTAAATAACATGTAATTGAATATATCTTCCTTAAATACCATGTAATTGAGAATATTTTCCTAAATAACATGCAACTGAATATCTTTCGTAAATAACATGCAACTAAATATGTCTTCCTTAAATAACATGCAACTGAATATATCTTCATTAAATAACATGCAATTGAATATATCTTTCCTAAATAACATGCAATTGAATATATCTTATTTAAATAACTGAATATGATATCTTCTTTAAATAACATGTAAATGAAAATATCTTTTCTAAATAATATGCAATTGAATATATCATCCCTAAATAGCATGCAACTGAAAATATCTTTCTTAAATAACATGCAATTGAATGTATCTTCATTAAATAACATGCAATTGAATATATCATCCTTAAATAACATGCAACTAAATATATCGTCCTTAAATAACTAAATATATCTTTTTTAAATAACATGCAACTGAAAATATCTTTTCTAAATAACACAACTAAATATATCTTCTTTAAATAACATGCAACTGAAAATATCTTTCTTAAATAACACGCAACTGAGTATATATTTCCTAAATAACATGCAACTAGATATATCTTCATTAAATAGTATGCAACTGAATATATCTTCCTTAAATAATATATGACTGAATATATCTTTCCTAAATAACATGCAATTGAATATATCTTCCTTAAATAACATGCAAGTCTATATTATTTACATGCACATATCTATATTTCTATTTTAAAAACATGCATTTTCTTTAAAATTGAACTCTTTCGAAACTCTCAAAACTATGGAAGGTCATAATTAAAAACAAATCAAAGCAAAATTTTTAAAGAAAATTTTAATCAAATTTTCCTCCCAAAAGATTCCCTAACATTCCTAATTATCAAAGAAATGCATCTTTTTAACAAACAATCATCATTTACACACAAGATCTAATCAAACATGAAGAAGACACTGATTTCAATAGAGAACTTTTAAATATTTTAAAACACTACCTTAATACACAAAGTTGAATCGAAAATCAATTCCAAATCTTGAAAACTTAAAGCTTTTGAAAACACTAAAATCTTAATCCTGCAAGAATTTGCCAAGAGAGAATTCTTCAAAATCTGATTGAATTATTCTCAAATGGTCCCCCAGCTCTCTTAAATAGAAAACTTAGATACCAGAGTTGAAGGAATGCAACTCCAAACTAACAAAATAGAACTCAACTGTTAAAAACAATAAAATTGTTAGCCCCAAATCACAAAAATTAGAACTTAACTTCAGCCTCGTTTATATCAAACTTTTATTTATTAAAAAAAATATTTATTTAATTTCCTCAACTTTAAGTCACTTTAACTCAACTTGATTTTAAAAGGTTAAGTTCTACTTTTATAATAAAATATTTATTTTAAGTTGCATTATTTAATTTTAATTAATTTAAAATATGCAGCTCAACTAATAACCACTTAACTCAAATTACACATTTAAATTTAATTTTTATTTAATAATTATTAAATTTATTAATTAATTAATTTTGATTTTGTAATTAAATTATTTATTAAACATAAGTAATTAATTAATTCTTATTAATTAATTAACCTTATATTTAATATTTTAGTTTATCACAAGGTGTAATTATTTAATTAATCTTTAATTAATTCATCAATCTATTTTAACACCAAAATCACATCAAACCACATGACATGCAACCATGAAGCAAAACTGACTAAATTAAAATACAACAATCAAGCCTAAAGGAAGGGCTCATGAATTTACGTCATCTTGACAAATCCGAATAGGTAGTAAATCATATACTTGTCCACTATTTCAGGACAATTAATGGCTTAGGTTGGGATTGGACCTGTATGTTATCTCTTGTCTCTTACCATTGAAATATTACTATAAGGCACACTCATTCTGACAATTCAAGGAAGTCGATGTCCGGTACTTGAAATCCTGCATAAAAGATGAGCATGTACATACATGTATAAATATATAATAGACAATGGTAGGATCGACCGATTGTGTGGATCTTGTAAGCAAGTAACTATGACTTCGTCCCTCAACCACATCAAGCACGTCAAACAAAAAAATAAAAGATACATGCTAACCATACACATGCAAATATGGGGTTGGTAAAAAACATAAATATACATAACATCAAATCTATCTGAGGATCTAATACATACATGAAAAGTGGCCTAAAAGAGTCTAACCAATTAGATTGAAAAGAAAACTATGGGATGGGTATTACAAAACTTAAGATATTATTCTAGATTTTTTATTCACTTAGGTATCTAGAAGTAGAGAGAATTTTGTAGAAATTCTCAAAATTGAGATACTTATCACTCATGATTTTGCACCAATCAAAATTGTGGGGTATTAGTTTCCACCCATATTTGTTATAAGGGCTTTGTTGAGAAGAGGTATTTTTCTAATTCCCAAATCTATTTGTCTCTTTAGTTCACAAATTGTATCCTAATTCACTAGGGTCATTCTCTTTTTTTCTTCCAACCCTATCCAAAGAAATGTCATCTATAAACCTGTCCAATTTGGAATTGTTATGTATGCTTAGGAATGGATATTAAAATATATAACATGACAAAATATTTTTGTTTAGACTAGAGTAAATATGTAAACTCAATATTGTGAATCATTAGTATGGTAGACAACAAATTAGTGAGTATTTTTATTTATAATAAATATTGTAATTGATCACTATCCTATGACTCCAACGATATGGAAGGTATGGATTTTGTTCCTTATGATAATATAGTTGGTAGATTAATATATGTTATAATGCATATAACATAGAATGTTAACAAAGAAGTGAGAGGCTTCAGTTGTTTTATTACTAATCCTGGACATGAGTGTTGAGATGAAGTGAATAAGTCTTAAGGTACTTGCAAGGTATTTCTAATTAATTCATTCACTATTATGGCGATAATTTGGGGCACCAAAACTTAGTAGATAATCATTGATTTATATATTTTAATTTATTTGGTTATGTAAATTTAAAAGATCTACCATTTGGTATGCTTTTACTTATTTAGTGGTTTAATTAGTGGGATAAATAATTGATAGGATGTGGTTATTTTCTTTTCTAGAAGAGGTTGAGTATATGGTGGCTACTCAAGCCTATAATGAAGGCATCTATATTTTGAGATTATGCTTAGATGTTGAGTTAAATCAAAGCTAGACATTACTTCAATTTGATAGCATAAGTGTCATTAGTCTATCACGCCCTAAAAAATTACTATTTGGGAAAAACACAACTAACAATTTTTTTATTTTATTGTTGTAACTTATACATGGTGTGAAAAGGGCATAAGAGAACTTGATGGTATTGCACCATAGTGATGTAAGTCAAGGTTTATTACAATTAAAAATAACTAGATTAAATTGGATCAAATTCATTGATTTGACCTTAGTTATAACTAAAAGAATAGATATAGATGTTACAACTGGCGATTGTCATTGCACCAAAAGATCAACCTATTAATGTCTGATACAACCACCAGAATTATAGAAGACACATGAGACTGTTAAACCATGTCACAAATATTTAAGGGAGGTGTTGGGGGTTAGTCCAACAATCCCCCCTCAGCGTCACCCGAGAGGATTTGAACCTATGACTACCTTCGATACCACTTGTTACAACTAGCAGTTTTCGTTGCACCAAAAGATCAACCTATTAATGTTTGATACAACCCCTAGACTTATAAAAGACATGTGAGGTTCTTAAACTATGTCACGAATCCTGAAGGGGGACGTTGGCGGTTAGGCCAACAATAGATACTTTTATCAACTTTATAAGGAGATTTGTGGATCTCAACTAAACTAATTCATACTTCAAAATTTAAACTAATGTAGTCATAAAAGAGAATAACTATGAACAGAAAAATATTTTTAACTTGATTCCATTTTTTGGTGGCCAGGGGTCACCAAATAAAACTTGAGTCTGATTTATTTTTTCTTGTAGAAGAATAAGCTCATGGAAGAGGTGTGTGGTTTTCTCTACCCAGAGATCTGAGATCTTGCTATGCTTGCAAGAGGCATACATCACTAGACAGAGCCACCATTGGTACTCTCAAATTCTTGAGATTACCATTGTTAAAAATTTGTGATAGTTCCATGTTTCTACATTCAAGAATTTAGGTACTTGTGAATTTCATGCTTCATCATGTGAAAGGTACATCCCCCATGTTGCATTCAACTCATATGTTCATTTCCATCTCCTAGTTACGAATTTAAATGGTTTTGTAAAGTGTCATTTCAATTAGCTTGCAATTTTCATTTTCTACCTAAGTGTACAACAAATTAAATAGAACCTACCATGCGTGAGCTATAATGGATTCTTTCAAAGCATATATAGGGTATACAACAAAATTCCATGATGTACACAAAGATTTAACTTAGTCTATGGCATCCAAATTTGCAATGTGGGTAGGGTGTTTCCATGAATGCACTGCATACAGGTTGCACCATGTAGGGTTATATCTAGTTTGGGTGGTGATTTGTGCAGTGATATGCTAGTGGTCTTTATCCCACATCAGTGGCATGGCGGGCTAGCTTTTTTTTTATATATACAAGTGCACCGGTATTGAAATGCCAAAAAGGCATTGGACCTTTTGGAAGAACTTGTGCGCAGAGGCAACTTGGGGCAACTTGGTGGAAAACAACTTGATGATAGTTGGAGATATTTTGTGTACCCACATGCTTTACAGGTGCTGAGGTGGACAAGTGGTGGGGCCTGCATGCATGTTCAAAAGGAGTGAATCAAATTTTGATGCATGGAAGGGTGGTAGTCAAGGTGTGGTTGACCAAGTGAAGTTTTGAGTGGCAAAGTTGAAATTCAAGGCATTTTGTAATGTAAGGATAAGTAATGTGTGCCAAAAAGTAATGAGAAGGTCATGGATAAACAAAGGCTTTCTACAATATATTGGCAAGTGTTGGGGCTAGTTTTAAAGGAGATTTAAATGAAATGTGTTCAAAGGGGGCATTAGATTTTGTAATGATAAAGATACAGTGACAGTCATGGGTAATTAAAAATAGAAGTGTTGGCCGGTGAACTGGGATTTTCAAAGTTTTAGTTACAGAGATGAGAGAGGCGGGTTTTAAGAAGCTTGGAAGGAGATTGAGAATTGACAACTGGAAACATCAGATCAAATCTGGATTTCTTCTCCTCTTTATAAATTCTCCTCTTTTCTCTTTTCTTAGGGTTCCAACTTCTTTGTTTCAGCATACCATTCTCTTGGCTCCAAACATTCTTGATTCCAGTAGCAAGTTTTGTGGGTTTTTGGGCAACATTGTAAATATTTCATAGAGAAATTTTATAAATCTATGTCAAGTCTTTTGTAGGTTTTGAATGTTGTAGTTGTATAACTATTGCATCTCAGAGGTAGTAAAGGATTTTTATAGAAATAAAATTATGATTCAGATCTCTCTAGTGTACAATTTAGTCAAGTTTTAAATTGAATAAAACAAAGAGTTATTCTCATTTAGTGCCTTGTTGTGAGATGTGTGGTTTTCTCTTCATGTTTTGATTTAATGGGTCAATTAAATGTTTGATTGAAGATGCAGATTTGCTAGGCTTGTGCATGGATTTTGATAAGTAGGCTAGGTTGGGATTGTTGTTGAATAATATTGTAAGGCAATAATATTAGACCACATGCTATTAGTGAAACTCTATTGTGTAATATTCTATTTCTTACGACTCCAAGGCCCAATAGGATGAGGCAATGATTTGAGCTATTGTGGGTTTTACATGATTATTGATGTTCATATCCAGGTTGTTCTTGCTGTTAAAATTGATTAAATTGTGAATATCTTTACTTTCTATCTAAGTTATTTGAGTTATTTTATCTCATGCTCCATAACAATTGAGAATCAATGAATAATTATCCATTACTTAATATTTTCTTGTTTTTTATTATGGAAAACAGGGTTTAATGGGGCCTTGAAACCCTTAACTTAATATTTTCTTGTTATTGTTGAGCCTTATATGAGGTTTTTGCTTTATGATTAATGCAAGTTGTGTGTATAAGTGAATTTATTCAAGGGAATTAAGGTCTACCTAGCCTCGACCTTGCAGAGCCAAAAGTGTAGGGGGATTTTTATCCCTGTTAATTGGTCTACTCATTCATGGGGGTTTGATAATTGGGGTTGACAACTCTTTAGAATTGGTAGTGAATGTACTAGTAGCTATTGAAGCATAAAGCCATTTTGGGAACCAACAAGATCAATAGAATAAGTTCACAAGGTGAGTATTGTCATAAAATTTTGATTAATAAATATCCCTCAATATTTCGTATTTAGATGAAAAAAATTCACCACACAAAATTCATCAAAAAATAAAATCTAACTAACTATAGGTTATAAATTTAGGCATTCTTGGAAAATGTTGAAGAAAAGAATCATTTTGCTAAAAAATGAAGTAAGAAAAAATAAATTTAGCCATTTCTATTTAAAAAACTTGTTATTTTGTTTTAAAACAAAGAACGGATAACAAAATTCCAACAATCTTCAAAAAAGGCTTTATTTCACCACAATATTGTTTAGCATAATTTTACATATTATGTTGACGGTCACATCGAGAATTAAGTATGTTTTTCAAATCAAAACACTAGTTCACTTTGATCCAAAATAAATTTTTAAAAAGAGCATCATGACTAACATTTTATTTTCATCGTTCCACACTAATATTGTCAAGTTATGACATTATTTACAAGATTTAAGTCCTCTCTCAAAAATATTGCGAAAAACTAGCATATATTGTACAAATAATTTTACATGTCAAAGATATTGTTACTCACTGACATCCGTGTTGTTCTTGTGCAATGATCCAAATGTATATTGCCATACAATTTCCAATGTACAAGCATGCAAGGGCCAATTTTTAAGCATACATAATTGTATGTCCCATATTACAATATTGTTATAACATTCCAAAGATTAAGGTGCTAAAATTTAAGCATACAAAAAGATATTAGGGTATGTGTAGGATCATGGTATGCCAAAAAATGGTGATGTGAAAAAGAAGTCCTAATTGATAAACTCTTTGAAAAACAACTATAACTTTCAAACAATATAACATTTTTGAAATATGAAATATACATCACATTATATGCTTCACGTAATACAATAATAATAAACAATTCTTGAAATTTGATGAACTTTAGACTAAGTTAAGGTGGTCAGACACGAGATTTTTTATATTCAGGAAAATTTGTAGCAGAAAAATCATAATTAATTATTTACATGGAAAAAAATACAAAAAAATATACATCACATCCAGACGTGAGTCTACTACTCTTATCTAGAATATTATGAAAAAATATTATCATTTGATTTTGTTTAATGTGGTCAGACGTACACCTACTTGTTATCTTTCTAATCCTGATTGATAGACTTATTGAAAAATAGCTATAACTTTCAAACTATATAACATTTTTGAAATCCAAAACATGTGTCACATTCTATGTTTTTCCTACTACAAGAAAAATAAAAAAAGTTTTGAATTTGATAAAATTTAGACTAAGTTAACATGGTCAGACACAAGATTTTTTTGTATTCTGGAAACGTTGTAGAAGAAAAATCATAATTAATTATTTACTTGGAAAAAAATTACAAAAAAATTTGTGTCACATCCAGACATGAGTCTACTACTTATAACTGAAATCTTGTAAAAAAAACTTATCATTTGATTGTGTTTAAGGTGGTCAGACATACACCCACTTCTTACTTTTTTCCTGAAATTTTCGTACTACTACATTAAAATTTGAAATTTTCAACATATAGAATTTTTTTTTTCAAAAAAGGCCTAGTATCTTAGAAACTAAATTCAATTTTCTACAGATTCTCTTCTTACATATTTTTGATATAATATTTATAACCTGTTCAAATTTTTATGTCAACTTGCTTAAACCTGATTTTTGGAATTTTCATTGCCACTTAAGGACCTGGTTTGGCATACCATGATCCTGCACATACCCATTACTCATTTTTTATTAAATTAATTTTGGATATTTATTTATTTATTTCTATTAAAATAGATTTGAACTCACTTCCATCTACCTGCTTATAAATTAGAGTTTCATATTAATAGTCTCCATATTAAATAGACATGGATAAATATCATATTGATATTGTTAGTGTAATTATTTAATTTAATTTCACTTAGGCTTATTAATCCTACTTAGTCATCCATATCCTTTCGAACCTTTTCAACACAAGTTGTTATTGTTTAGGAGTTATTTAAAGAGTGTCAATTCCAGCTTGACATCTCATCCTAGGTTTTTGGGATAGAACTCGCCATCACTCATTGAGTATTGGAGTCAATTTCTAATTCGACCCAATCACTCACATCTATATGTACTTCTCTAATCAATGAAATGGTCAAATTTTCTCATTGTGATTTTGCGCTTCATTTTATCTCTTATAGATCCATGGTTTCTTCATGGTATTAGAGCAGTTTGAGATAGTGTGTAGCCTATACTTGTTAGGAACTCATTGGTGCATCGAATGTGATCTTAGAAGCCCATATTTTTTTTATTTTTGGCAATTTTTTTGGTGGAGTTCAATTTTTTCATCATCATCATCATCATTATTATTATTATTTGGTGGGGGGGGGAGGGGATTAAATTTATAAAGTGACAAAATTCTTCTACTCATAACTTTTGCTCCTTAACTCAAAATTGAGTTCAGTTTTTTTTAAAAAGTGCATGATTTTTGTCACGAATCCAACCTATGCACTCATGCACTATCATTATAAAGTGTCATTTTCAGTATTCTTTTGGGGGCTTTGATTACAAAGAACTCATTTTATAAAGTGAAACAAATAAGGGGGAAATATATCAAGGGGGTGTTGTGTATTTTCTATTTTTAATTTTGTTTTTTCAAAGTGATCACATCTCTCACAAATAATCCCTTCCATCTGAGTATTTTGCAGAATCCTCGTAATAAATAGAAAATAAAATGTGGATATAATAGAAATTATAGGCATACAAAAGAAGAATATTGGTTTTGTCAACTTGAGGAAATACAACAAATTCTCCTCAATCATGGCATTGCCTTACTTGATACTCCGACTAATACAGAAACACCATCCACTCTCACTTGGCCATATAGTAGGATACCAGTTCACTTGTTGCTATAGTAATTCCAAATCCACCACATTGGAATGCATATCTATCACACATAGGATATTTGTTTATATATTCCCATCTTATAGATTTGGATGACAACATTGAAGACATTCATCTTCTATTTGGTGACAAATTTCATGAAGTTAAATCACCATTTCCATCTTTGGACATTGCTCTTACCTTGCCTACATCAGATCCTATGGTGAAAGATTATGAAGACATTCATGAGTTGTGATATACAACTCAGTTATCTTCATTTGTAGCAGTATCAAATTCACATCAGTCCAGACATAAACATACATCCATGCCCCCTGTGCCAGAATCTTTCATGGTACATGATTTTCCACACATCAGCATTGGCTTGGATATCTTTGAGAATCATTTTAGTCTTTGGGTTATGATGCAAGGTAGGGGTAGAAGAGGGGCCAAAGGCACTCCCTAATCTAAATCCACCTTGCAAAGATCACACACAGAAGCAATTACACACAAAGTGAGAGAGAGAATGCAGATCAGATCCTTATATTTCATCAAATTGATTCATACATGTCGGGCTGTAAGTCCTTCCCGGTTAGGACTAGATATAACAATTAAATTACAACAGTCCTCCAACATGCGAGGATTTAGAAACTATCTTCAAACTTCTAATCTGATACCATTCATCTTTAAGCTCTAAGCTGATCTACTACTACTAAAACTACAACCAACAACTACAATATATACAAGAGGCTACCGAAACAAGTCGGCCTTCAGATCCATCATTAATGGAAGGAATGGCCAGATCTAGGTCCACATGCTTCCCAATGATCGATACCAACATTAACTTTGTGACCATAATTAAATGCACAAGTTGGCCTCAACAGAAAACTAAAACAAATAACTCGGTAAGAAAGGTTAACTGAGTACCAGGGAATTAACCGACTAACTTGGTTAAAGAAGGAACTTGAGCAACTACCAAGCCAACTCAGTCAAAGAAAGAACTGAGAAACACATAAAACTCAAACTTGTTTTTGGTGACACATGATTGCCAAGGACCCAAGATGCTCCTACATTAGACACCTGGGGTTGTTTGAAATGATTCTCTAAATCATGCAGCAAGTACAACCTGAGCTAAATCCAACTTAGATTATGAAACCCATGAAATTTCTTCAATCAGTCTGTTCTTCCACTTTACCAGATATTCCATATATTGTTTTCCTATTATGCTTCCCCCAACTCTATGTTCCAAAATCTTCTCAACTTCTTATGTCTATCTCTTAGGATAATCATTCAGTATTGTCATTTATTCATCCCATTCATGATACTCATACAAATCTGTAATACTGAATATAGGTGATATATCCATGTCATCAAGTAACTGAATCTCATAAGCATTTCCATTGTCAAATCTCCTCAATATCCTACAAGGACCAAATTTCTTCATTTTTAGCTTCCCATATGTTCCAATAGGAAATCTTCCTTTCTTCAAGTGTACCATTACTTCATCTCCAATTGCAAAAGTCTTATGTCTTCTTGATCTATCTTCTTTGTCTTTGTATTTCTGATTACTTTTATCCAATTTATGTTTCACTTCTTCATGCAATGTCTTCATGAACTCAACAAACTTTTCTCCTTCAACACTTCTCTTTTCTTCACCAGCAATATCCTTCAAATCTAATATACCTCTCAGTTGTATGTCATTTACAATCTCAAAAGGTGTTTTTCCAGTACTCCTATTCATTAAATTATTGTATGCAATCTCTTCTTGTGCCAACAAAGAATGCTAATTGCTCGGTGTATCTCCAACTAAGCATCTGAAAAGATTACCCAAGCTTCAATTCACAACCTCTATTTGTTCATCAGTCTGTGGGTGAATTGTACAACTATACCTCAACTCGGTGCCCAAATTTCTCCAAAGAGTCTTCCAAAAGTATCCAACAAATTTACTTTCTTGGTCACAGATGATACTCCTCGGTAATCCATGTAATTTGATAATTTCCTTAAAGAAAAGATCTGTTATATGCACTACATTTGATGTCTTTCTACAAGGTATAAAATGTGTCATTTTAGAAATTCTATCCACAACAACAAATATAGAATCATTACCTTTTACTCTCTTCGGTAAGCCAAGAACAAAATCTATACTGATATCAATCCAAGGTTTCTCAGGAATAGAAATCGGTATATACAATCCAGTATTTTGACTTACTCCATTTGCAACTTGACAAATTTCACAACTTTTCACAAATTTTTGAACATCCTTATACAACTACGGCCAAAAGTATTTCTCCTTAAGCAAATTCAATGTTTTGTCAATACCAAAATGTCCAGCAAAACCACTACTATGTTTTTCCTTTATCAAATTAGTTCTCATTGATCCTCTCGGTATACACAATTGAATACCTTTAAACAACATACCATCTTGAATAAAATAGTCTTCCCATTTAGTACTTGGTTGATCTTGAATAGGTGCTCTACACTTTCTCCATGGCTCAGAAAAATCAGGATCAGTTTCATACAATACTTTCATATCGTCAAAACCAAGAACTTCAATTCTCATCTCGTTCATCAAAGATCTTCTTCTACTCAATGCATCAGCATCTCGGTTCGTGACTCCACTCTTATGAATTATCACAAATGTATAACTCTGCAAATATTCAAACCATTTCATATGTCTCTGATTCAACTTATTCTGACTACCCAAATACTGTAAAGCCTTATGATCAGTATACAACACAAATTCACTCGGTATCAAATAATGTCTCCATTTATTTAGGGCTTGAACAATAGCATAGAATTCTTGATCATACACATAATATTTCCTTTCTGCATCATTCAACTTTTCACTAAAGAAAGCAACAAGTTTACCTTCTTGACTCAATGCAGCTCCTATTGCACTACCACTTGCATCACATTCAACTTGAAATACCTTATCGAAATCAGGAAATGCTAACATGGGTAATTCAACAACCTTTGGCTTCAAAGTCTCAAAAACTTTATCAGCTCCATGTGTCCACTTGAATTCTCTTTTATCTCCTCTCATAGTCTCAGTCATAGCATTTCAAATTGAACTAAAATTCCTAATGAACTTTTGGTAAAAACTTTCTAAACCATAAAATGATCTTACCTCACTAGCATTCTTAGGTGTAGGCCAATTCAAAATAGCTTCAACCTTTTCAGAATCCATTTTCAAACCATCAGCTGAAATCACAAATCCCAAATACACAATCTCCTCTCTCATGAAAGAACACTTTTTCAGGTTAATCATCAACTTTTCTTCTTTCAATATCTACAATTCTTGTTTAACATGCAACAAATTCTCTTCTCTGGTCTTACTAAATATCATAATATCATCTTGGTATACAATCACAAATTTATCAAAAAATTTCTTGAAAACTTCATTCATCAATCTCATAAAAGTACTTAGTGCATTAGTTAAACCAAAAGGCATAACCAACCAATCATACAAACCTTCTCTTGTCTTAAAAGAAGTCTTGCACTCATCATCTTCTCTGATTTTGATTTGATGATATCCACTTTTCAAATCAATTTTGGTAAAATAATTTTCTCTAGTCAAACTATCCATTATGTCATCTATTCTCCGTATAGGAAACCTATATTTCACTATTATCTTGTTGATTTCTCTGAAATTCGTACACATTCACCATTCTCCATTCTTCTTAGGTGCCAATATAGCTGGTACTGCACAAGGACTCAAACTTTCTCAGATCAAACCTTTTTGAAACAATTCTTGAATTTGTCAGTTCAATTCCTTATTCTTGGTAGGTGTCAGCTGATGTGGTGCCTTATTCGGTAAACTATCTCCACGGATAAGATCCATGCAATGATCAATGATTCTCTTCGGTGGCAAACCATCAGGTATATTGTCATAAATGATCTCCTTGTACTCGGTGAGTATCTTATCAATCTCTTCACGGATGCTATCCACTATTTTCTTACTCAGTTTGTTAGGAACCACAACAAAACATACATCATTATGTATTATGCATAAAAATGTAAAAAAGAACAAACTTAAATAAACTAAACTTATTCCAACATATTCATAAAAACCTCAAAATATTATGGAAATAAGCATCTAAATGAGAATAAATAACATTGTGAAACAAAATTAATCTACTCAATACAATATGCAAACCTCCAAAAAAGATTAAGTGTTGATGATTTTAGTTGTTGAGGGTATGTGGTTGCTCACAAATCCTATAGGATGACAATGTGTAAAAAAGGCTTATGGAAATGAGGAGAAAAAATCTCAATTTATAGGATTTTTAGGGAAATAGACGGTTTGGATTCAAAGTTGGATGAAGGGCTAGGATTATTAAGGATCAATGAGGTGGCCATGAGGTGGAGGCCAAGTAGATTCCATCTGGATTAGGGTTTGACCATTCAAAGGGGGAAAGAGTCTCACACGTGTGAGAAACCTTTGAAAGTGACATGTCCATGAAAAATTGTAAGAGGGTGTAAGAGGGTGTAAGAAGGTGTAAGAGGGTAAAAGTTGCTCACACATGTGTGAGCAAATCTGGAAAATGACATGTTAATGACATGGGTCAAAAGGTGGAAGAGAAAGAGAGAACTAAGGCTTTGGAAAGTGACATGTCAATGACATGTGGGATTCAAGTGTGTAAGAGTGTGTAAGAGTCATATGTGACTAAAGTCACATGTGACTTGGGGTTTGGGTTAGGATTCCTTAATCCTTAGATTAAGGTTGTGCAAACGATTAAGGATTTATTAGGTGGAAGATTAGGAATAATTAGTGGGAAAGTGGGTTGACTTGGGTTAGAAGGATGGGTTAGGTTAGGGAAGTGAGGCTAGGTAAGGGTTAACGTTAGGAGCCATGTGTTCAAATATAATTAAGTATACTATTTAAATCCAAGTGGGTTAAAAGGGGATTAATTAAATAAACAAGATCATTTACTTAATTAAATGGATGATTAGGATGAGGGAAAATGAGATAGGATAAAATTAAATAAATATAAATTTATTTAATTAAAGATAGGATAAAAGGCTAAAATTAAATAAATGTAAATTTATTTAATCAAGGATAAGGGATAAAGAGGAGTTTAATTAAATAAATGTGAATTTATTTAATTAAGGTAGAATAAGGCTAAAATTAAATAAATAAAAAATATATATTTAATTGGCTAGATAAGGGTAATTGTTAGGACAATTTTAGGTGTCTACATTTTGCCCCTCTTTGATGTAGCATCACAAAGTGGTGTTAGATCAAAGAAGATTAAAACATAGTGGATAAAAGGGATAAGACTATTATCATGATGACCCGGTCACGGGAGGATGAGGAAGGATGATGAGGAGGGATTGGTATGCCCCCTCGAGAGGACATACGGGTTTGGAGAACACGGGTGTTCCCTTGAAAAAAAATAGGAGTATTGAATGAAGGGGAAAAGGGGATGGATGACGAAGGAGTAATAGATAAAGTCATGCTATGATGGTGTGAGCAACCTAAGTTTGATATTGTATTTGACACTATGCACCAAGGTATGAGGAACCAAGATGACAATGTGTCAAGTACATGATAAAAAAAATGGGTCAAATGCAACCATAAGCCTATGAGACCATGATATGGAAGATCATGATGCTATTTTCATAATAGGATGCAAAGACCATGCAAAAAAAAAATAATAAAGACAAGAAACAAGTAAGCATGGACAACAAACCGAATGCAAACCAACAGTTTGGCCCTAGTTAAGCTGAAACTGATTGATGGATTGATTGATGATGGAAAAGTTAATGATAAGAACAATGCACATCCAAAGGAGTGGGACGGATATATCCCGGGATGATGATTTGATTAAAATTTGGATCAATAGATTATCGATTGATTTGGGTCAAGATGATGGGTTGAGTAAGGAGTGACATACAAGATTACAAGATTGGATTGATTGGATTAGTATTGATTGCACTTGATTGGACTAGTTTGGGATTTTTTTTTGTGATTTTATGGATTTTTTGATTTATTTATGAGTGGATTGAATAGTGAAGGGAAAGATGATTTGGATTGGATTGGAATATGTGGACAAGATAATAGGAGTAGAAATGAATTGGATTGAAGATGATAGGAAGGAGGGAGATTGAGATGATTACAAGATAAATAGAGTAGAAAGGATTGGATTGGAGGAGAAATGAACTAGATAGAAGAATATAGGAAGAAGGGAAATTGAGAGGAGAAGATGAGAGTAGAGGAATTCATGTTAATGGATGGGAAGAAGAGAAATTGATTAGATTAGAAGATAGATGAATTTTATTTAGTGGAATTAGAAGATAAAGGAATTGGATAGAAAGAATTAGAAGATAAAGGAATTGGATGGAATAGAAGAAAGAGAAATGGATTATACATGAGAGGGAAAGGATAAATGGATTTGATGGAGGGAATTTGGAAGATGGATAAGATGATTGAATGGATCGAGACCAATGACAAGGGAAAACCAATGAATGATAGAGGAAATGGGGAACATACGTAGTTTATGGATGGAAGGTAGATGGAGGGAATGGATAGTGATAGGATATAGGGGATTAAAAGGTGGGGAAAAGAGGGATGATGATCCAAGGATGATGTAGAAAATGAGTTAAATGCCCCACATGAGTGGTAGGAGAAGGAACATAAAGATGGTGGGTAAAGGATATATGAAATGAATGGGATGGGTACGAGTATGCATGGAGGGGATGAAGGAAGGGATGTTCCAAAGCATGCGCGGATATCATTTTGGTTTGTGTGTGATTTGGTGCATCTAGGTTTATGAAGGAAAAGGGATGAAAGTGGGAGGTGGATGGACAGGATGAGGGGTATGAATAAGATAGAGGATAATGATAAGGAGGATATAGATGGAAACTAACAATGTATAATGTAGGGAGGATATGGATAGAAGCATACAATGGGATTGAGGGAATACATGGGATAATCAAGATCAAAGGCATGGAAAGGAGGATGGAGCTTTATAGGATTATGGATGGAGGATGGAGGAAATGAATATGACAAGGATTATGAGATGGAGGATATGGATAGGATGCCAAGATCAAATACGGACAAGTGGATGGATGTATGTAGGGTAATGAAGAGGAGATGGATAAAAATTAAGGGAAATGAATGGTGTATATGGATGGATGGAATAAATAGGATAGTCAAGATCAAAGATGAGAAAGGATGAGGATGGAATTAGATAAGAGGATGTATGGTAGATATGGAAGATGGAAGACATATATGGTAGCATAGGATGGATGGAGCTTGCCCCCAAGTGTAGGGTACAAGGGGATGAGGATAAGTGAATGGATGGAAGAGGTGAACTTTTAGAAGATAATAGATATGTGATAGGGAGATGGAGGGAAGGACTCAAGCATTGAGTATCGTGATATTATGTTGTGTGTTTTGTATCAAGGCATTTTGGATATGTTCCATAGATGTGGGTAGGATGGGTAGATGGTAGAGGAAATGGACTAGGGGAAGGAAAATGAGGACTTATACAAAAGATTGGATGAAAGGAGTGGATGTATGGAAGGATTGGGGAATAATGGAAGGGAGGATGGAAGACTTGTACATAAATGGATGGGAGAGATTAAAATATCACCATTGGTACACACCTTGAAGGGTGGTGGAGAGGTGGAGGAGGAGATTTTGGAGGAGATGGAGGAAAAAAGGTGGATTTGGGATATAGGGACCCAAAATAGATGAAGGAGGTAATGGAGTTGGAAAGTAGAGGATTTTTGGAGGGAGGATTAGAGGACTTAGGAGTGGAGGAAGATTTTGGATTAGCTAGGTTGGATGCCAATTTGGATTTGTCTTTGAGATGCATTGTGGAATTGAGTACCTTTGGAATCCACATGATTTTTCATTTTTCATTTTGAGGCCTTTGTGGCCTTTTAAACCTTTTATCCTTTTGGATCATATTTTTATTTTCTTGAATATGTCTTTTAGATGGGACATGTTGATCCTTCTATTTGTTTGTGTGGATTTTTGGCTTGATGCATCTTTTATTATTTATTATTTTTATTTTTGACTTTGGCATCCAACTTGCATCCATTAGCCATGGTATGGGTGCATGAGGATTAATGGTTTAAACAGTTTATGGATGGAATTATAGAGGATGAATGTTGGAAGGAATTCAAGGATGTGTGCCTTTGTGGATATTTCTTAGGGAGGTGAGGTGAACTTGGATATGGAAGATGGATGTATGTAAGGACCTAAGATGGATGGAAGGGATGAATGATTAGGTTTAGGAACATAAGGACCCAAAATAGAGGTGTTTGAAGAAGAGATGAAACTTGGGACATAGAGGCCCAAAATGGATTTGGAGGGTGGTGGGATGGAGGTTTGGAAATAAGGACCCAAATGGATTTGGAATATGAGTGATGAAAATATGGAATTTTAGATTTGGATGGAGGAATTTGGGATTTGGAAGGATTAGAAGGTGTAGCAACATCTTGAGATATTATTTCTTCAATGGTATACTTAGTATTTGTAACACAAGATGCGAGTCTAGGTGTAGGAGGTTCATGAATGGATTGGATAAGTGGAATAGGATTTTGTTTTGGATTAGGATCATGAGGAGAATTAGGGGAGATAATAGGATTGTAAGGTGGATTATGAGGGATAAGAGGATCTTGAGATGATGGAGGAGCATGACATGGAGATAACGGGATACTTTGATCTTGAATTTGGACAAAATTAGTTGGCGGAGTAGAAGGGATAATGGGATCTTGAGACAGAAGAAGATCATACAATGGAATAGAAGGGAGGGAATCATGAGATGGAGTGATTTTATCTTGACATTGAGGTGAATTAGTGGATGGGAGAGGATGACTATCTTCATGAAGTGGATGAAAAGTGGATGTTAAGGCTCGAGATGGAAGGGGATAATCGAGTGGGGTAGAGGGGATAGGTTCATGAGACAAAGGGGAGTCATGAATGGATGTGATAATAGGGATGTCTTGATCTTGATTAGGAATTGGATCATGAAGTGGATTAAGAGGGATAAATGGATCTTGAGATCGATGTGAAGTGTGGGATGAAGATATTTTGATATCTAGAAGAGGAAAAGAATCCATAGAAGTGTTCTTTGGAACAAGTTTGTGACATGTTGGGACTTGGGAGGGTGATGGGATGGAGGAAGTGGAAGCTTCAACTTGAGTGGATGGAGGTAGGAAGGAATCATGAGACTTAGATTTATGCATGTCTTGACTTGGAGGGAATGATGGTGAGTGCATGGCTATTGGAGATTGGGTAGCTTGATTTAGAGGTGGGTATCTATACTTCACTGTTATCTTGTCAATCCATGCAAAGAAAAGAATGGTTTTAAAGGAGAGATGGTGATGATGGATTTGGGTAAATGTGGGACGATGAGATGGATTTCCCTTGTTAAAGGTAGAGGAAGGAGAAGAAATGTGAGATGTATTGGGATTGGATAAGACATGTTGAGGTGGACTAGATGGGGATACAAGATTGTCTCGGTAAGTGGGAGTTGGATTATTTTGTTGAATCTATGAGTTGGATGAATGTGGGATTGGATTTGTGTGAATCCAATACTTATGCATGATGTTTGAATGAAGGTTTGCATTTGGATTAAACTAATATGTGGATGAAGATTTGAATTAGGAGTAGATGAAATGAGATATTTGAGGATGGATGAAATATGATCTTAGGACTAGGAGCAAGTTTGGACTTTGTTTTTTATTTGAGAGGGTAGGGCCTCAAGGACTTTGACTTGATTTGATTTTAGTTGATTGATTTGATTTGGATTGATTTATTAAGAGGGCAAGGCCTCAAGGATTAGATTTGATTGGATTATGGATTTGGATTTGGCTTGATTATGAGGGAAGGGCCTCAAGGATTAGATTGATTAGAATATGGATTTGATTGATTGTGAGGACAAGGCCTCAATGATTTGATTGATTGGATTTGATTTTGATTCTGATTTGAAGGTTTGAGACAAACCTAGGTGGAACAAGACCCTATGATGGTACAAACAAATGATTGATTTGGATGATGATCTTCTTCTACTTGGAGATGGATTTGTGATCCAAAGTAAAATAGGATAGGATTAATGGAATTAATTACTTGAGACAGACTGATCTTCTCAAAGCAATAATTTGATTAGATGTGTTTGCTAATGATGACGGTCTATGTAACACTTTTGATTAAAATATTTCAACCTAAGATTGATTACAGAATGAAAGATGAAATTTGATTTGATTAGTCTTGATTATGCTTGGATTTGGGTTAATCAAGCCAAGATTTGATTAAAGTCCAAATGATGATTTTGTTCCTAAGTTCAAAGTAGAAGATTTTATGAAAATTTGGATGAGGTGATGTGGATATAGATTAGAATTAAGAATGCAAGAAATTGAGAAGATAAATGAGGGGTATTGGAAGACAATTCAATAGATTGAATTAGGACTTGATTGGAATGAAGTTGACAAGTGGATTAGATTAGAAAGGTAATGATGTGATTAGATTAGAAGGTAAACAAATGGTGAAATTGGATTAAGAAATTAGATGTGATTTATGAAGGATTACCAAGATGAAGATTATGAGGATGATAAATATGACTTAGAAGGATGATTAGATTAGAATGATTAGAGTGATTAAGAAGAATGATAAAGTTGACTTAGAATAAGTGATTAGGAGGATTAGAATAGAATAGGAAGGACTTAGACGAAGTGATTAGGATGATTATAATAGAATAGGAAGGACTTAGAAGAAGTGATTAGGATGATTAGAATATAATAGGAATGACTTGGAAGAATTGATTAGATGATTAGGAATAGAATGGGAGTGACTTGGAAGAATTGATTAGTATGCTTAAGATGATTAAGAGATGAAGAAGAAGGATGATTGGGATATGGAGGAATGTTTAAGGATGTGGAGGAATGCCTTGGATTATTGAATTGGATTTGAAAGATGACCGAGGATGTTATGGGCGATAAGGAGATAATGGAGTGAACCCACAATAGTGGGTTACACTTTTTTGCCTGAATAGACACTGTACTCTAAATTTTGAATACAACTTTTAGATTTGAATGCATATTGTCGTTAAACTATTAATAATTAGAAGATGAAGTAAATTAGAGTCTTTTAGGATTTTATATCTAGATTCTAAATATATTTTTTATTTTTATTTTTGAATTGATTTGATTGGTTTTTTCTTTCTCCCACAAAAATTGGTATGTTGCTAAAAACGTCATTTTCAAAGAGTTATATTAATTTCGTAGAGCATAACTTTTTTTCTAAAATAGATATCAATGTGATTCTCTCAAATTTAGTTTTTTAACGTCCATATGGAGGGCATGCAATTGGTTTTATTAAATTATCATGATTATTTCATATTTTATTAATGTTTGAAGTTGACTAAGTCGTAATTTTGACATACCTTGACTACATAGCTTATAACTTTTTGTGTATTTGTCTAATTTTTTTTAATTTTTTTTTATAGAAAGATAACTTCAATATCTAGGGCATAGATATTTTTTAGATTTTTTTTTCTCTCATTTACTATTTTTCCATAAGCATCGAACATAGAGGTGGAGATACGGTGAAATATCTATGTTTAGTAAAACTAAAAGTAGAAATTCATAATAAACTTAATATATATTAACATTATAATAATTGGAAAGAGTTTTCTCAGTAGAACTTACTACACAGATAGGTTTTTTGAATGGATTTATTTGATCTACCAAAAGATAAAGTCGAAGTGATTTTTTATCAGCATTTTAATAGGTGCAAAGAAGACTCCATTGTAGGTATGAATGAGGAGTATATATGTTATATCAATGATTTTTTTTATCTAAGAGGCTTTGAGCTAACCATTTCTAATTAATTCCTTCAAATTGAACCTCTCAAAGCTTAAATAATCATATTTTATTAAAAATTTGTCATTTTAGCAAAAATCAGCATGTCTAAAAAAGTGTAACCCACTATTGTGGGGTCACCCAATGACTAGGAAGATTAGAAGAGAGGAATGAATATGATGATTATGAGAGATTACAATTGGAGGAATGAGATGGATGATTGAATTAGAATGATTAAGAAGGTGATTAGGATAAGAAGTATGGAGAAGGTGATGAAGTTGATAGATGGAAGAAGTGATGTGGATATGATGTGGAAAGCTTGACTAAAGAAAATTAACTTAACAAAATATTTTTGTTGTTTTTGGAAGGATTTGTTTTGATTTTTTTGAGTTTTGGAGTTTTGTAATGTTTTTGAGTTTTCAAACTTTATATTTTTTTTGGATTTTGAAGTTTTTGATGCTTTTGGATTTTTGAAAGTTTATGCTTTTTTGGATTTTTGAAACTTTATGATTATTTTGGATTTTTTATTTTAAAATGCAAAGTAAACAAATGAAATTACAGACAAACACAATTGCTAAGGATTAATTCAGATGGTGTGTCCCCTTTTGGCTGCAAATGGGGAAGGTTTTAAACATTCAAGCACATCAAACACACCAAAAATCCTATTGAGGCTTCAACTAGGATATACAAGCTCAACTAGGGGATGTCCTCAATATACACAAGGTACGTGAGGCCCAAATTCGTAGATGAAAGAGAATAATGTCATACAGCTGGGAGGAGACAGTAACCCAAATCTTCACCTTCACTTCCCAAAGGTATAAAGTTCTTTGGGGCTTAACCAAGAGTGACAAGATTCTACTTCTAAGAGAG
>BSBK01001788.1:702500-787500 GCA_027943335.1 Chamaecyparis obtusa
TAATCTACTCAATACAATATGCAAACCTCCAAAAAAGATATTCAATACAATATGCAAACCTCCAAAAAAGACTAAGTGTTGATGATTTTGGTTGTTGAGGGTATGTGGTTGCTCACAAATCCTGCAACATGACAATGTGTAAAAATGACTTATGGAAATGAGGAGAAAAACTCTCAATTTATATGATTTTTAGGGAAATAGATGGTTTGGATTCAAAGTTGGATGAAGGGCTAGGATTATTAAGGATAAATGAGGTGGCCATGAGGTGGAGGCCAAGTAGATGCCATGTGGATTAGGGTTTGACCATTCAAAAGAGGAAAGATTCTCACACATGTGTGAGAAACCTTTGAAAGTGACATGTCCATGACAAATTGTAAGAGGGTGTAAGAGGATGTAAGAAGGTGTAAGAGGGTCAAAGTTGCTCACACATGTGTGAGAATCTTGTGAAAATGATGGCTCAATGAAAAAGGTTAAGGGTTGTAAGAGGATGAGAGAACCAAGGTTGCTCACACATGTGTGAGCAACTTTGGAAAATGACATGTCAATGACATGGGTCAAAAGGTGGAAGAGAAAGAGAGAACCAAGGCTTTGGAAAGTGACATGTCAATGACATGTGGGAGACAAGTGTGTAAGAGTTACATGTGAGTAAAGTGACATGTGACTTGGGTTTGGGTTAGGATTCCTTAATCTTTAGATTAAGGTTGTGCAAATGATTAAGGATTAATTAGGTGGAAGATTACTATTAATTAGTGAGAAAGTGGGTTGACTTAGGTTAGAAGGATGTGTTAGGTTAAGGAAGTGAGGTTAGGTAAGGGTTAAAGTTAGGAGCCATGTGCTCAAATATAATTAAGTATAATATTTAAATCTAAGTGGGTTAAAAGAGGATTAATTAAATTAAAAAGGTCATTTACTTAATTAAATGAAGGATTAGGATGAGGGGAAATGAAATAGGATAAAATTAAATAAATGTAAATTTATTTAATCAAGGATAAGGGATAAAGAGGAGTGTAACTAAATAAATGTGAATTTATTTAATTAAGGTAGAATAAGGCTCAAATTAAATAAATAATAAATATATATTTAATTGGCTAGGATAAGGGTAATTGTTAGGACAATTTTATGTGTCTACACATTCTTCTTCAAATCCTTAGCAAACTTTCTTCCTTCCATCAAGAAAAATTTCATAAGTGTACAAACACTACTAACAGGTTCTTCAATCAAAGGTAACAAGATTTGTCTTCTCCCATTAGCCCAAATAGTATATTTATGCAATCTTCCGTCATATATAGCATGTCTATCATATTGCCAAGGTCTACCCAAAAAAATATGACAACAATCTGTAGGAATGATATCACATAACACCTTATCATAGTACTTTCCAATTTTCAAATTCACATAACATTGTTCACTTACCAAGAGTGTATGATCATCCTTGATCCATGAAATTTGATAGTGCTTCGGGTGTTCCAACCTTTCCAACTACAACTTTGCAACCATTTCCTCAATGCCAAATTCTCTGAGCTTCCACTCTCAATGATTACCTTCCACACTTCATCAAAAACTCCATCTGGTCTTGAACAAACTTTTTCTTACCGGATCTTCTTTATTACTTTCACTCCAAAGTGCTCTCCTGACCATCAAGTTCTTTTCCTTCTTAGGTTCAATCGGTAAATCTTCTTGTACCAAAGTATTTCTACTGCTATCGACCTTCTTACTTGCATGTGTACATTCAAATGATCTATCTCCTTCTTCTCCACAATTGTAACAAGTTCCTTAGAATCCACCTCTATTATAACCACCTCTGTAGTTATTGCCTCTTCATCTAGATGAACTTTCACCTTTCCACTCAGTCTTGCCCTTGTCGAGATTTGTCTTTTCCGGATCAGATCTATTATTTTCACTATAGGATCTACCTCTTCCTCTAGGGAATCTACCACCTCTTCCTCTTTGTCTTTACTCATGTCTTTTGTTCAATTTCTCCTTAGCTTTCAAGGCAAATTGATAAGCTTCCTCAATGTTTTCCAATTTAACCAAACTGATTTCTTCTTGGATGGAAACTCTCAATCCATTCAGGTACCTAGCAACTCTTTCCACTTCATCTTCATCATGTCTAAATCTGATATCTAATCTATAGAATTCTTTAGTATAATCTTTTACTAATCTATCTTTCTGCCTTAAACTTTGCATTCACCTAACTAGGTTAATCTGATAATCACATGGTAAAAACTTTCTTTTCAACTTATTTACCATCTTATTCCATACCTTGATTTTGTCCCCGCCTTTCTTTTTTCTGTCTAATTGTTGATGCTCCCACCACAAGGATGCATGACTCTTCAACTTCGTGCTTGCAATCTTCACCTTCTTTTCCTCAGGAATATTTTCATACTCAAAATAATTTTTCATCTCGGTGATCCGATCCACCAATTCATCTGAATCTAGCCTTCCACTATACTCAAGAGGATTGAAATATGGTGTAGACTTCAAATTTGTCAAAGCCTTCAACAATATTTTCTCACCCTAATCCATCACTGGTGTAGGTGTGTGCTAAAATGTTGACACACTTCTATTAGTCATTAAATCTAATATTGCTCAAGAATGAGGTCTCAGATGGTGACTCATAGCTCTTTATTCATGGAGTGCAAGAGTTTATGATGGAGGCCCTCAGATTAGACCTAGTTTGTGCCCATGCAAGTACACCATAAAATGAAATATTCAAAGAGGAAAAACAAGAATTCTAGTCTCCATGATCATCAAGTATCCATGTAAATGAAAATGAAATCTATTCTAAATGATAACAATGCATGAAAAAAAACTAATCTATGAAAGGAAATGCTTATGCAAGATTATTCTATGAAAGGAAATATGAATATAATCTAACATGCAAGTGCAATATTAATCTAAATGGATTTCCATGGAGGCTTGAGAGAAGAAGACAAGAAAAGAGAAGTTGCAATATCCAAGATCAAATGCTCCAAACTCTTCTCCAAAATTGCTCTCCAAACCTGCATAACAATAACATAAAATCTTGATCTCTAAAATCTCCATGCATAAATGAGGAGAGAGCTCCTTATAAAAGATTTTAGAAATGAATGAATGGTCAAGATTAAGAGGCAAAAAAAAATGAGCAATGGTGGAGATTAAATCTTGGTTGATCCATGTGCTCAAGATTCTCAAGAGGCAAAATCAATGGACATGGTTAAGAGACAAAATGATGTGTGGAAGAGATTAAGAGGCAAAAAGAGATTCCACTCATCTTGGAAAGTGTGCATTCAATGTGTAGACAAAAAGTCTTTTTCTTTTTATTTTTATTTTATTATTTATTTATTATTTTTAGCAAAGTGGTTTCCATTATTTAATTAAAATATTTTTTATTTATTTAAAAGAGATTTATTCTATTAATAAAAGGCGACTTAGGATAAAGTGATTTTATTATTTAATTAAAAGATTTTTTTATTTAATTAAAAAGGAGCATGTTCTCTTACTTAAATAAAACTTAGGATAAAATGATCAAACTTTAGGAAATATTAAAATAATTAAATTAATTATAATTTGATCAAGGAAATTGATTTAAATTAAAAATATTGCGAAGCATTGATTTAGGAAATTGATAAATTGATGAATGGGGGCCCAAAGTCTAAGCGACCATTTTAGGGTGCATACATTTGCCCCTCTTTGACTAATGTGTGATCTTTATGGGAATGCATGAAGTCAAATAATGAAGTTGAAATGTGAGATCAATTTGAGATCACAAAACAACCCAGATGTGTGATCGACGGACGAGAACACATCAAGACAAATATAAGTTGATTGAAAAAGACAAGGCCAACACCCCTATAAATAGGTAATTGACAAGTCTCAAGCAAGGTTTCCCCAAGCGAAGCAATTGATAGGATTCATAAAGCTCAATCAAGGATTGAAGTTTGATAGGTACTGCCCCCTCATGATTGAAATCGAAATGAGATAGAGGAGAAACAGTAAATTAATAAATTTGATCAAATCAAACTAAAAATAATGTTCTTGATGTAAGATGAAAGATATAAGGATCACAAAACCAAGGTAGATCATCAAGCATGAAAGATTATGCCCCAAGGTTGAATTAGAAGAAAATAAGTGGGGTGAAAGCGAATGGAAGATAGAAGTTCGGAATAGGTGGAAAGAAATGGAGAGAAGAAAGAGAATTTGCCTCAAGAAATAGAATGCCTCAAAATCAATCAACTGTTCAAGATAGAAAATTTTGATTAAGATCATGAAAGAAGATAAGGAAATGAAGATCAAAACGTGACCATAGTTGATTAAAAGTCCAAAAGAAAGATGAAGGAAAACCCTCTCAAACTCCTAATGCAGCCTAAAAATGCAAATTAACATGAAGTCTAACAATGCAAGCTACATGAAAATGCAAAGGTGTACTTGCAATAGAGAAACTGTAACATAGGATTTGTGCTCATCATTTATTAGAGAATGTTAAGGAACTTATTTTCATCATTGGGCCATTATTAATGGACATCAGAAAATCACACAATCATCACTAGTCACAAGCGCAACTATGAAGATATGAATGTGATTTATATTGGATTGGAATGTGAAAAGATTCTAACATAAGCATCAAAGACATAAAGGTCAAGATGACTTTGATGTTAGCTTACCCAATTAAATGTAGAAAAATCACGCTCACATCAAGGCATAGATGCTAGGATGACCATAAGAACAGTTGTGCAAAAATAGTCAAGGATGATGCCTCAAATCTCCTAAGTGTTTCAAGGGAACAACAAGAGACACTCAAGAGTTTCAAGGCCACACCCACAAGCAAAAAGAAAATAAAAAGATGCCCCATGCCCCAAGTCCTCTAGCTATGCATCTCAGAGAGACTTATTAGACAAGGACACAAAATGAAAAATCAATAACAGTCAGCACACAAAGAAAAGATCATGACAGAGCTCAAACATTAAATGTTGCGTTTAAAAATTTACGTGCATTCACTAATACTGAGTTTCAAGGATAAGGATCGAATGCTTGCAAGCAGGTAAGATCACATGATAAAACTGGGTAAGACCAAATTAATAAGTGTTGAAAAACACTCAACGTCAAGGGTTGTGCTGAAAAACACAGTTGGGGTGGTGTTGAAAAACACCGTTTGTGAGGTGTCTTAAAGACTAACGCATCCAAGAGACCAAAGCTAACACAGTTATGCGCCCTAGACAAAGACAAAGACCAATTGCAAACCAAGGCAACAAGGATAAGACATGATGGAGAAAGGCTAAGTGTTGAGGATGCGTGCTAAGAAACCAAGGGTGCAAAGGCCTCAAGTAGCGCCCGTTTCCAAGTATTCACTACTTGGATTTTATTGCAATTTTTTCTCTTTTTTTTTTTCCAAACTTTTTATAATTTTTTTATATTTTTGCTACCAAGGCGCCTGTTTTCAAGTTTTCACCAAGGCACTTTTTCTATTTTTTTTAATAATTTTTTAATTTTTTGTATTTTTGAAATATATAATTTTTTTGAGATACATCAAAGCACCTATTGCTAGGTTTTTACTAAGATGATCATTTTTTTAAGATATTTTCTGATTTTTAGAATTTTTGACAATATATCATTTTTTGGAGATTTTTTTAGGATCAATAAGTATGTACAAAGGATACCCCTAGACATAATGAGCATCAAAATCCCAAGCAAGACCACATCCTGTAGTCCCAATGTCTAGCAAGGTGGAGGACAAGAGGGATTAGCAAGTTGGTGGAAGAGATAGAAGACAATAGAATGAAGGAGAATGAAGGGAATAAATCCTCAAGGGAAAACTTCTCAAGAGTACCCAAGCTAGGAAAAAATTGTCATGTAAAGCACATTTGGACAAGCAATGAAAAGCTAGCATAGGATAAGTCACAAAAGCGTAATACCAAAGAAGGAAATGATGCAGTCCAAAGGAGTAGACATGTCAAGAGGCTTCATAGCATCGTTTTTTACTCTTTTTTATTAGATCAAGACCAAAGGGAAAAATGATAGCGAAAGGCTAGAATGAATGGAGGAAAATAAATATGATGGCTAAACATGAATGAAATGAAAGCAAGATCATCGTAAGATAGCTCACAAGATAGCCAAATGTTCGTGTATAGGTCAACATTGTCAAGATCAAAGAGAGAAGACAAAATGGATGAAATATGTAGAAGAACTACGCATGATGCCTGATTGCCAGGTTTTCATCATGGTACTTATCCAAGGCACTACAAGGGAGTGGTTTTCACCATAGGATGAATTTATTTATCTTTACTTTTTCTACCAAGGCACATGTTTCCAGATTTCCACCAAAGTACATTTTCAATTTTTTTTATTTTTTTTTGTTTTCTTTTTGAATTTTTCTATTTTTTGAATTATTATTATTATTTTTATTGAAAGAAGGAAAACTTTTTAGATAATTCTCGTTAAAAGGATAAACCATGATACGCAAAGGATTCAAAATGATATGCTCAAAAATGCTGATAGGGAAAGGAAGATGGAAGAGAAAAATGGAGGATAAAGTTTTATGTAAAGCGAGTGAAGTTGGAAGATAGGAGGAATAGGCAAATGAGAAAAAATGATAGAAGGTAGAAGGATAATGATTGGAAGGATTGTGAAAGGGTAGATGGAAAGGAAGGAAGATCAACATCAACACACCTTGAAGGGTGGCGAGAGGATGGAGGAAACATGAATGAAGGAATACGTGAAGGAATATGGTGAATGGATAGCAGAGGTTGTGGTTTAGGCACATGAAATGGAATAATATTTTTGGAAGAAGATGAAGTGGAAGCCTTTGGAAGCTTGAATGTCAACTTGACTTATTTCTAAACATTAGACTCTTTTAAGAGAGACTTTGAACTCCATATAGCCGTAGGCTTTTCATTTCTTTTTGATGATTTAGAGAGAATATCTTCAATGATGGATTTTGGAACCCATATATGTCTTGTAATTTTCTTCTTAGATATCTTTTTTGACTTTATGCCTCCATGTCGATTAGAGGAGACATGGTGATCTTCTTTTTTTGATGGATTCTTGTATTGCTTCTTTTTCTTGTATTGAACATTCAAGTTACTTCCAAAAGACTTGAGACTTGTGGAAGAAGGAGGATATGATTGGTTTAGATCGTTGGGTGGATGAAAAAGATTTAAGGGTATGTATCTGTGTTGATCTTGAGGAAATATAGGAGATGGAGTGATGCAAAGACCCAAGATGGATGATGAATTAAGAGAGTTAGGAGGGGAAAGTGAAGGGACATAAGGGCCCAAGATGGAAGAAAGACACGAAGCCCTTAGTATTGGTGGAGGAGGTCCAAGGATGGACATGAAAGATAAAAAAGGATAATCAATAAGTTCATCACCATCTATATGACAACCAAGGGCATCAGCATCTTTAGAGTGAGCATTAGGATTTGCAATAGGATCATGAACATCTTGAATAGGAGCAACTTCTTTGATAGGATTGTTCGGAGCTTGAAAAGACTTAGGAAGAGTAGAAAGTGAAAGTGAACATGGAGTGGTAGAACAAGAAGATGGAAGACTTTGATCTTGACAAGGAGCTTTGGATAGCATAAGCGTATAATTTTTCTCTTGATTTTCAATAGGCTTAACATTGGAAGTAACAACACTATTTTTAATAACCTTAATGGAAGTATCATCTTTGGAAAGTGCAAGTGTAGTAAGGTTATTTTGATTTTCAATAAGCTCAATGGTGTACGTAGTAGCTTGATCTTGCTTAGGAGAAGACTTAAGACATGGTGGAATGAATGAGAAAGGGTGTGCAGGATCAAAAGAACCATGAAATGGATAAGAGACATAATGAAAAGGATTGGATGACATGGAGGGTTCTTGATCTTGATCTTTCTTTACATTCTTTTTTTTATCATTTTTAGAGTCATCTTGACATGGAGCCACTTCTAACGACAATGAAGCATGTTGAAATTGTATGGAAGACTTTGGAAAAGATGGTGAAGGACTAGCTAAAATAGGCATTATAGCGTATAAAGGCTTAGGCTCTTTAGGCTTAGCATTATTGAAAGTATTTTCAGCCAAGTGAAGGTTATCTTTAGTTTCTTTAAGAGGTAGCCCTTGAGGACAACTATAGGGAACCACATGAAAAGTATTAGGACCTTTGTTGGATGAAGGATTTGTGAAAGATTTGAAAGACTTGGAAGCTTTAGGAAATGTATGGGTATTGGAGGAAGTAGGGGATGGAAGGGAACCATAACAAGACAAAGGTCCATCATTAACATAATCTTGCTCGAGAGTGCAATCTTTATTTTCAGCATGAGAGTTCTTAGAGGAGAGATTCTTATAGTATTTACATTTATAATCAGTGCAGAAAGATTTCTCTTCCTTAATAGAAGTAGATGTATCATCTAGGTATTGTTCACAAGAATCATCAAAGTCTTTCAAAATCAGAATCATATGGATCACCATCACGATCTATCCAATGTGACGACCTATTTCCAGTAAGCATGAGAACACAACTAGGAGGACTCTTAAGAATAGAGGTGTCATAGGTATCACTACATTGTCCATCATCATAGTCATCAAAGATGGACATGTCAGTCTTTGTGGAAGAGGTATCACAAGGATTTTCACCTTGCTCATTATGGTATGTCTTGAGAAGAGAAGTAAGACTCTTGGGAGAAGTAGAAGAGGAACGAGATCGTGAAGACCTAGTGGAGGAAGAAGACTTGGATAATGAGAAATGCGAATAATGTCTAGAAGAGTCATTGTAAGACTTAGAAAATGAAAAATGTTTGGAAGAAGGAGGTTGTGAAAGGATCATGCGTATGATCCTAGCAAAGGCATCTGATTCAATCAATTTTTCTTTTATTTTTGTCTTAAGTTTATCACCCATGCAATATCTAGAAGGACTATTGGGGGAATAAAACTCTTCGAATTGAGCAATGAGTTTGAGATCATCTATTTTTAAGAGAGGTTCCATACAAGATAGTTGAAGTTCATGGTTCTGGAAGAGGAGGAATCAATCATAGAAGTGATAGAAGAGATGAATAGAAGAAGGTAGACTAGATAATAAGATGAAAAGAATCAAGAAGACGTGAAGAGTTTAGGAAGAAGAGGAAGAAGTGAAAGGATGGAAATGGGATACTAGGAAGACATGGGAGATGTGGAAGAAAGAAGACTGAGAGTCATTTTGTGCAACTTGATACCATTTAAGTTCATTTGGATGTTGAGCAACATGTCATAGCACTTTTGGGGAGATCTTTGAAGTTTTTATCAGTCGAAAATTTAGATTTGTTTGTTTAATGTGACCAATTAGATGCATCAATAGATTCTTATCATTAATCATACACGCAAGATAGAAATCAGGGAGTTCAAGCAAACAATTATCTTCAAACAATGAGCAAGGGACAAAGCATCCTTGTGCATGAACAAGAATAGTGACTTAGTATGCTACTCCCTAAAGATGCTATTTGTGTATATGCTCAAAATGTTTTGTAGTCACATGTATAGTCCTTGCAAATAAAAAGTTGGTTGCACTATGGTTCTTAGTAATGGTCTGACTCTGCAACTTTTGCAATCTCAAGAGGGCAAACTCCAATCCTGGCGCACCGGGGTTTTGACACATTTTGAGAATTTAATCAATCGGAGATGCTGAGAAGATCTGATAGCCCAACAAGAAACTACACCTGTGGAGATTTCTTCCACCATGACATTTGTATAGTGGTTGTTGCTACCATGACAAAAATGGCTATTATCGCTTGAGGTTTCGTCCACATGGTTTACCCAATAAAAGGAGTTTCCACTATGGTTAACCCTCTCTAACAAGGTGACTCACAAAAAGGACCACATGGGGACTTAGCTTAGATTCAAGGATTTGAGTTTCTGATACTACCCAAAAAGGGAGTAGAGCATAATCCTCTAGCCTCTTCACTTCACCAAAATATAGCAAACAGATTCATTGACACACTAATATTGAAATCACCTCACCAAGGTTCATGATGTCAACAAAAATATCTACCGAGCTCTCTAAGTGGGACCAAGAGAGAACGTACTGATCAATGTTGAGAAGTAAACCAAGTAAGACCGTGAGATAGTAACAATATCATCCCTACCTACAAAAAGTTGTATCGTCAAGAAGAGCTTCACATGTAAAACAAGTGAAAGAATCCTACTCTCTCAAGAATGCCACAAATAGTGTTCATAGGGCCTATTTACTATGTAAAACATATATGCAAGAAACTGAAGCTATGTGCTTTTTAGAGCCCAAAATCGAAGTGTGATTTAAGAAAGCAATAAAAACTCAAGCTAGACACATAAGAGATTCATTTTATGCCTAAATTCTAAATGTTATAAAGATGTAATAGATTACCTCAAATCCAAAGCAACACGTCTTGTTGCTATGCTGCCTCAAAAAATAGAATCAGGGAAATAACCATGGCAAACATCAAATGTCACAAAACATCAAGTGGAAAGTAAATCTACAAATTTTAGGTCTCTACTGTCAAAAGTAAGTGTGAGACATAACACAGTTCTGCATGAGAAGGTACACAAAACCGTGCGAGAAAACACACAGAGCCTGTGTGAGAAAGTACACAGGGCTGCATGAGGAAGTACATAGGGCCGCTTGAGAAAACACCTTTGTCACATGTAGAAATGATAATATCAGCAAAACTTCATGTGCTATAGGGAGAAACTTCATGCGAGAATCTGTACCAGAGATGCATGGAAGTACAGACAGGGCTCGAAAATCATCAAAAAATTACAATAAAAGAAAATGAGACCAGAAATAGAATATTCTACTTCACGTTGGGTGCCAAAAATGTGTGCTATTTAATATTGACACACTTCTATGAGTCATTAAATCCAAGATTTCTCAAGAATGAAATCTCAAATGGTGACTCGTAGCTCTCTATTCAGGGAGTGTAAGGGTTTATGATGGAGGTCCTTAGATTAGACCTAGTTTGTGCCCATGCAAGTACACCATAAAATAAGAGATTCAAAGAGGAAAAGCAAGAATGATAGTCTCCATGATCATCAAGTATGCATGCAAATGAAAATGGAAGCTATTCTAAATGATAAAAATGCATGAAAGAAAACTAATCTATGAAAGGAAATGCTTATGCAAGATTATTCTATGAAAGGAAATATGAATCTAATCTAACATGCAAGTGCAATATTAATCTAAATGGATTGCTATGGAGGCATGAGAGAAGAAGAAAAGAAAAGAGAAGTTACAATATCCAAGCTCAAGTTCTCCAAACTCTTCTCCAAAATCGCTCTCCAAACCTACATAACAATAACATAAAATCTTGATCTCTAAAATCTCCATGCATAAATGAGAAGGAGAGGGCTCCTTATAAAAGATTTTAGAAATGAATGGACGGTCAAGATTAAGAGGCAAAAAGAAATGAGAAATGGTGGAGATTAAATCTTGGTTGATCCATGTGCTCAAGATTCTCAAGAGGCAAAATCAATGGACATGGTTAAGAGGTAAAAAGATGTGTGGAAGAGATTAGGAGGCAAAAGGAGATTCCACTCATCTTGGAAAGTGTGCATTCAATGTGTAGACAAAAAGTCTTTTTCTTTTTCTTTTTATTTTATTTTATTATTTATTATTTTTAGCAAAGTGGTTTCCATTATTTAATTAAAAGATTTTTTATTTATTTAAAAGAGATTTGTTCTTTTAATTAAAAGTGACTTAGGATAAAGTAATTTTTTTATTTAATTAAAAGGGAGCATGTTCTCTTAATTAAATAAAACTTAGGATAAAATGATCAAACCTTGGGAAATATTAAAATAATTAAATTAATTATGATTTGATCAATTAAATTGATTTAAATTGAAAATATTGCAAAACATTGATTCAGGAAATTGATAAATTGATGAATCGGGGCCCAAAGTCTAGGCAACCATTTTAGGGTGCATACAATAGGCTCTACATCACCTTGTTCTTCTTCAATTTCTTCATCACTAACATCTTCAAGATGTCTTCCTCTATGCTGGGCTGTCTCAATAGCTTCTAATCTAGCAGCAAGTTGTCTCAACATGTCTACCAACCCTAGATCCGCATCTTGCCTCCCATGAACCATCTTGAAACCCTCTACAATTACAGGCCAGATCACAATCTACCACTCCACAACCAACATCAACTAGGGTTTGACAAGAAGGAATCCTCAAACCTAGATTCGCAAATCTAGATCCAGATCTCAACCTTCGTTTTGATACCACTTGACGTAAGGCAGGGGTGGAAGAGGGGCCAAAGGCACTCCCTAATCCAAGTCCACCTTGCAAAGATCACACACAGAAGAAATTACACACAAAGTGTGTGTGTGTGAGAGAGAATGCAGATCAGATCCTTATATTTTATCAAATTGATTCATAAATGTCAGGCGGTAAGGCCTTCTCGGTTAGGGCCAGATATAACAATTCAATTATGATAGTCCTCCAACATGCGAGGATTCAAAAACTATCTTCAAACTTATAATCTGATACCATTCATATTCAAGCTCTAAGTTGATCTACTACTACTAAAACTACAACCAACAACTACAATATATACAAGAGGCTACCGAAACAAGTCGGCCTTCATATCCATCATTAACAGAAGGAATGATGAAATCTAGGTCCACATGCTTCCTAATGGTCGATACCAATATTAACTCCCCGACCACAATTAAATGCACAAGTCGGCCTCAACAGAAAACTAAAACAAACAACTCAGTAAGCAAGGTTAACCGAGCACCAGGAAATTAACCGACCAACTTGGTTAAAGAAGGAACCCGAGCAACTACCGAGCCAACTTGGTCAAAGAAGGAACCGAGCAACATAGAAAACTCAAACTTGTTTTTGGTGACACAGGATTGCCAAGGACCCGAAATGCTCCCACATCAAGTTATGTACAACATTCATAGACATTCATCTTGCTTCCTACATATTCCTATTCGAAATGGGAAGTAATCTTGCACACATTTATGGTGTTGTTTCTTCCCAAGGGGAGGAATGTTGTTCTATGTTCATAGATCATCTTTAGCATCTAGTTTCAAGCATCTACCAACACTACATGGAGCTCATCACTTCATATCTTCTAGGGGGTCATATGGTCTTCTCTACTTTCTCTCCTATGGGGAGAACATATTGTACTTTTTGATATAAGTTTTCTATAGTAGTCTATGGGGGTTATTATGTGTCCTCCATCTATCACTCTTCTTCTTCTTAATTTTACATGTCATTTCATCTTATCTTTTTTTTTTGAGGGAGTTTTTGTTCCCACTAGGTTTTCCTCATTTTTCCTTTTATGAGAGATTTCATTGTACATGGGTACCTCACCAGACTAGTAGTTGGGGCCAATTTTTTATCTTTTCCTCCTAAGTTATGCTTAAGGGGGGGGGGAGAGGGGAGGGGTTAGTGTAATTATTTAACTTAATTTTACTTAGGTTTATTAATACTACTTAGTCATCCATGTCCATTCAACACTTGTCTACACAATTTGTCATTGTTGAGGAGTTGTTCAAAGAGGCGTTGATTCCATTTCAACACCTCATCGTAGGTTTGTGGGAGGCAACTTGCCACCTGTCATTGTGTGTTGGAGTCGACTTCTAATTCGACCCAATCACTCACATCTATATGTACTTACTTCTCCAATCAATAAAATGGTCAATTTTTCTCATTATAATTTTGTGCTTTATTTTATCTCTTATAGATCCTCAATTTATTTAGATATGTTACAACTTTATCCACAAATTTAACAGTCCTTTAAGAAGCAAGTCACTAGAGGATATTACAAAGAATTGAATCTAAATAAAATGTTTTCTCTTCATTTAAGCCAAGGCTAATGATGTAAGATACAAAACTTTTGATGTTTAACTTGTAGGATGCTTCATTAGTGGATTCCTTAATTTGTAGTGCACATTGACACATATTTTTCCAATTCTACCATCATGGATGCCTTACTATGTTTTCTATAATATCACTATTAGGAATGGCATCCAATCCCTCACATATATGCAATACAAGCCTCTACCACTCAATTAGAAATTTGACATTAACAAATTGATCCAATGCCATTGACCAGATCACCATTGGAACTCCAATGCTTATATTCTCTAATGCCAAATTCCATCCATGATGAGTCATAAAAAATGCAGTCGAAGGATGGGACAAAATTCTAGCATTAAGGCACCTAGCCATGGATTATCATTCCTTTGTTTCTTGTTGCTTCGACAAAACCCTCCAACAGAAAATCATAGGATTTAAACTGGCTTCCAACTAGATCCGTAATTGTCCAAATGAAGGGTTGATTATTGGCCACGTTGATGCCCTTGGCTAGATCTTTCGTTTGGTCTTTCGAAATAAAATATTAAGATCCAAACAACATGTAAAGGACAAAGTTTTCCTTTTGTGTGTCCAACCAAATGATGCACCCCGATTCATTTTTGATCCCTTGTTCGGGTTTGAGAAAATGAGAAGCTATACACCAGACGATTCAGACTCCATCTGCAAACACAGAACCACAAAAATTAGACAAACAATTCACCCCATTATATAAGAGGTGGAACTGAGAGCTCTGAAAGCATGGATTGTTCTTTAGTTCTGAACAATATAATGCCTCCTCTTCCCTTGTAGCGATTGAATTGTAATAGTTACAACTAGAAATGACATGATTTGGTATCGATTACAATGTAACGAGAGACTCTTTATATAATTCTTGCTGACTCTTGATATACTATCATAACGTCCATCTTAGGTGAGACAACATGCAAATGACTACCAATTTTTTTTTTAAAAAGGAAAATGTTTACAACCAAATTTGCTTCTATTATAAGAAGTCTCCCAGCTTAATATTTTCTATTTTTCTTCTAACTAGTATATAATATGTATAAGACTATAATTAAATATGTATGATTTAGAATAAACAACTTTTACCAATTTATTGTTAATTTTTTTTTTAATTTATTACATTTTTGAAATATTAATAATTTTTATTTCAGTTACATTATTGTTTTATCACATTACAATATACTAAAGGTTGTATGAATATTATGGCAGGTGAAATAGGGAAAAAATTCAATGATATATTCACCATGTGGAAAAAAGGTAAGAACACTCCAAAAGTATTAAAATAATTAATAACTATCATAAATGTTATGACTTAATTTTTTAGATAATTAATAAAAAATTAGTATAATAACAATGAAGATAAATTATAATAAAAATTATTTTTCACATGATTTACTTATGTATAAAAATAATATACTATCATATTCTTTTGTCTCACCTAAAGCATATTGATTCACGAACCCTCTACTTTCTTTATGTGCTAGCAATGACCCAAAAAAACCCCTCATTAAACTATAAATTCATATTCAAACTATCAACTGTGTCTAATATTCTAATGCTGTTGTACATTTAATGTTTCCCTTTCTATGTATATCATACTATCACTCTTTACAAAATAAGGGTAAATAAGAACCTATCCCTAGCATCACCTAATTAGGTACACACATAGTTAGCATTTAAATAACACAATCTAAATCCAAATATTACTTGTGAATCCAAAAATATAATTTGTACATAAATTCAAAATTCTCATACTTTATCTTTATTTTCTTTCATACATGCACACAAAATTATACACAATCTATATGGTCAGATGCTTTACATAGAACTAATCTAATATAGTATAATTAGATGACAACATCCCTCTTTTAAGATAAAGAAAATAGTTGGACAAAATCTAGAATAATAAACCAAGCTATAAATATATAAAAAGAAACACAAGGACATTCTCTACTAGACTAAATCACTTTATGTGATATCATCCTATACTCTCCTAGAACTAATCTAATATAGTATAATTAGATGACAACATCCCTCTTTTAAGATAAAGAAAATAGTTGGACAAAATCTAGAGTAATAAACCAAACTATAAATATATAAAAATAAACACAAGGACATTCTCGACTAGACTAAATCACTTTATGTGATATCATCCTATACTCTAAGATTAGGTGCAATTTGTAAGTACTTTTGGAAAAACACTTCCTAATGTAAAATTGTATTAGGGACATAAGCCCTCATATGCTTAATAAAAAAACAACATATTCCAATTAGTGTTCTTCTCTAACACATGCCTAGGTTTGGAAATATCTTTCTAATTATCTAAAACATTCTTATGTATTTTGACCTTTGAAACTAAAACAAGTAAATTTATTATGCATGATATCATTTTTAGGTTTTATTTTTTTATTTTTTTAATCACAATTTTTTTTCATTTATAATATATTATCAAAACTTTACTTTAGCAAAATGAGAATACTATGTATCATTTATGTTGTTTTATCATTATTTTCATTTATTTATTTCTTTCCATAGTTTTTAGATAAAATATTACTTTTATGAAAAAAATAAGAAATTGATTTTCATAAATTTGCTTTTTAAAGTCATTCTAATTATGGTGTAATATCTTCAAGACTATAGTTCAATATTTATGATTGATAACAAATAATTGTCATTAAAAGAAATCTTGAAATAATTTTATTCAAATTTTATTGTTTTTATTTTAGATTTCTATAAGATTGAAGTATTATTAATATATTCATTTTATATTTCTATACATATCAACATTTTTATTTCAATTATAATATTCCTTATCACATTAAAACTTACTCATAATTATATAATATTATCGCAGGTAAACCATGGGGAAGATGCATTCAAAGGCTCAAAAGCATATGCAAAAAAGGTAATAAGATTTTAAAACCTTTTAATAAATAAAAGTAGTAAATAATTAGATAAATATTATTAATTAATTATTTTTATTATAACAATAATGATATATTATTTAAAAAATAAATGTATTTATTATAGCTTTTAAATAAGGGCTCCAAGTTCTTCTTCCATCCCTCAAAAAGAAGGAAGGTAGAGATAGAATTGACTGTATTTGTGAGGGAATAGCACTTTGAACTCCTAGGAGGATATTATTCAAGCCTTTTCTAATTACTACTCTCATCTATTTACCTCAGAGCATGTTGGGCAAACAATGGATCTTGCCAGGAGTAAAATTAGAGGGGTCATCCCAAGGAAGGTCTCTAAAGAAGATGCTGAACTTTTGGAAAGGATATTACAGTGGATGAGATTAATAATGTCATCCTCAAAATGAGTAATGACAAAGCACCAAGGCCAAATGGGCTACCAATCGAATTCTATAAGGAGAATATCAGTTGGATTGGGAATGACCCGATGCAAGTTTGTGAAAAGGCTTTTAGTAATAGATCCCTTGGTACAAATATCAATGCTAAGATCATTAAACTCATCCCTAGAGAAGGTGACATAACCCTTATTAAGAACTAGATGCCCATAACCTTGTTGAATGTATCTTACAAAATCTTGGCCAAGGTATTGGATTTAAGACTTGAGAATATGCCTCTCCCCTAGTGATTAGTCCTACCCAAATAGGATTTGTTAAAGGCAGATTCATCCTTGAAAATATTTTAACCTATTGGGAGGCCATGGATTGGGCCAAGGCTACCAATCAACATACCTGCATGTTTTTGATTGACTATGAGAAAAATTATGACTGAATTGAATGAAAGTTCATTCATATGACATGCTTGATGCATTGGGGTTCCCTCCTAATTTTTGTAACATGGTCCTTACACTTATGAATGATGCCTCAACTATTGTAGAAATCAATGGAGCTAGGTCTGAGCATTTTTCTCTTTCTAGATCAATTAGAAAAGGATGCTTCCTTGTCCCTTCCCTTTTTGTTATTGTTGTTGACTCTTTATTATTTCTTCTCAGAGATGACACTCTTTCTCCCAGAGTTCATAGAGTCACACTTCCTAATGATGAAGAGCTCTCTAAAATTTAATTTTTAGATGATACATCCATTATCTTCAAAATAAATGAGGATAATATGAATAACCTTATGAGAAAAATTGATTTGTTCTATGTTGCCTCAGGTAGTAAGGTCTTGATTGCTAAATCCATCTTGGTGGATTGGGAAGAGAATCCACCAGCATGGTGTAGTAGGTTCTCTTTGGCATGGGGGCCCCTAACCATATGGTCAGATATCTAGGTATGCCATTTGTTGTGAACCCTAACCTTAAGGATATGTAGAACTGGACTATAGCTAAGATTGATAAGAAGCTATTCAAATGGTACAATCAATACCTATCTATGGCTGGAAGGTATCAATTTTGTCAAAACATCCTATCCTTCTATTCAATATATTACTCCTCAGCTTGGTTATTTAATCAAGGTAAAATTAACTATATTTAGAAAGTAATCAGGAGTTTCCTATAGTCAGATGTGAGAGGAAACAAAAAGACTCATGCTATTGGTTGGGAATGGTGAACTAGGAGTAAGTAGCCAAGGGGCCTTGGTTTGAAGGACCTTAAGATCCAAGGGATCACCTTGGCTATCAAATGGATTGCTAAAGCCTCCAAGGAAATGAGACTTGGAAAATTCTTTTTAGAAATAACATTAACTAAAGTACCCCTATTCATGCTAAGTTCTAGAAGGGCCTACATTTGAATGATATTTTCGTAGGAAGATTGGATCTAAAGGTAGAAGGCTCCAATATCTTCAAATATCTATGGAAAAGGTGCCCAGGCTGGGTTAAACACTTGATTGGTAATACCAGCCTATTGGACCAAAATGGGGAGATTTGTGGAGAGAGATTAGTCTGGTGGAGCATTACCCATGGAAGGTAAATTGATTGGCTGGCAAGAGATGGTGATAAATTATAGCATTCCCCATTCCCATTGGATAACCTATACAACCCTTGTTGATGCCTCCAAGTGCCTCTTACTGCCCAGACCTTGTGGTGAGCTTGCTGACCACGTTGCCACCTACAAATGGCCTAATGTGACACCTTTACTGTTAGAAAGTAAAGTCCACAAAGATAACTGAGAGGGGGGGTGGGGGTGAATCAGTTATCAGATAACTACAACATTTATCAACTTCAATAGATTTCAACCATGTAAGCAATGCAATCAAAAACCATAGAAAGATATACATACACAATGACACAATAACACAAGATATGTTGACTAGGGAACCTCTTGATCAAAGAGTAAACCCGGTGGGAATGATGCCCATAAAAGATGCACTAATATGAATATTCCTTGTGAAAGGATGGACTTTGTTAGGAGTCTTATGAAATACATTCAGTACATATGAATCCATGTTAGGAGATTTTGAATCCCTGTTAAAAGATTCTAACTCTGTTTGGAGTTATAGAAGACAGAAGGACCCACTGCCCAAATAGCTTTAGGTGAAGATCACTGAACTCATTGTCCAACTAATCTTTGTATTACTTAATAGAATAATACCAAAAGATTACTGATCTCAAAAATTCAATACTTCTCCTCTGACTGTGCCAAACCGCACCAACTGCTTCATCAAATCTCAATACCAGATCTCTATACTTTGCATATCCTCTTTCACAAATTCACTTTCACAATATCATACACAATTAAATTCCACTTCATTATTACAAAAAGGAAAACATTCCTTCCTTTATACCAGACTCAAGTAATTACAAATGAGTCAGCATACAAATTACAAAATAAAATCTTCCACACGTTACATCAAAATTACACAAAACTGTCGACTTCCAATTAAGATAATTCTTCACTCGTGCAACCTTGGATCGTGCACTATCATCCACTCCACTATCAACATGTCTTCAACAGCTCTCTAACTACGCATAACTAGATTCAATCCTGATTAGGAGATATCATCTGATTTCCACAAACTGCTACTCATGAACACTGCTTGAATACTACTTCCACTGAAATGATCATAACTTCTGTGAATAAATGAATTTCTATCTACACTCTTAACCATGACCTTATAGAACATCATAGAGTAATTCCCCAACTCCGCATACCTTAATCTTTAATATCCCAAGTGTGCTAACTCAAACACTATCTGCTTCTCTGCTAATCTTTAGTAGATCACTATGTTGACATCAATGACAATCACAGTCATGAATGCAACAACAACTGCTACAAAATGGATAAAAATACTCATCCATAGGATATATTAATAATTCATTCCTAACAATCTCGCCCATTGACATTGATGGCAACATAGATGAAAAAAATTCCAAGTTCCATAAATCCAACACTGCAACACTATTGCTCTGAAAATGCTTTCAAATCATCTTCATCAATCAAATCTTTCTTCGTTTTCCTATTCAGTTCTCTTCAATAGATGGTTTTTTATGTATACTTCTCCCCCATTGACATCAATGATAGATGTTTCATCACTATGTCAAAAACAACTTCAATGTCAAAAGACACTGTTCAGAAAATACATTCACTAGAGTCCTCATGACTCAGCTTAGATACACATACTCCCCCATAGAGGAAGTACCAACATCTAGTCCAGAAGAAAGATAAGGCTCATATACTACTAGACGAATGCAACAATCTACATCACTTCTCAAATTTAAGTTGGGGCATAACCCCAAGCATACCTCTCAGATACTCAAATGTATCCTTCGAAAAAGGTTTTGTAAATATATCTGCTATCTGCTCCTTTGTGCTTATGTACTCAAGTCTGACTTCTTTCTCTACCACTTTCTCTCTTACTACATGATACTTTATCTCTATATGCTTTGTCTTAGAATGTAACACATGATTCTTAGACATACTAACTGTGCTGGTGTTATCACAATGTATAACAATAGGCTCAACAAATTTTATTCCAATATCCTTCAACATTTGCTTCATCCAAATTATCTAATTACAATTGTTTGCTACTGCCACATACTCTGCTTCTGTTGTGCTCTATGAAATACAATTCTGCTTCTTGCTTAGCCAAGAAACCAATCTTCCTCCAAGAAAAAATGCTCCACCACTGGTGCTCTTTTTGTCATCAACACTACCTCCCCAATCAGCATCTGTATATGCACATAGGGTAAAATCATCAGATTTTTCATACCAAAATCCATACTCACTTGTGCCTTTTAAGTACCTTAGTATCCTCTTTACTGCTGCATAATGTGATTCTTTGGGTTCAGCTTGAAATCTTGCTACAATTCTAACTACATGTGATATATCAGGTATTGTATGAGTCAAATATTGCAATCCTCCAATCATATATCTGTACTTCTTTTGTTCCATTGTAGGAGTCTCATCTATGCTAGATAGCTTATGTCCAGTTACCATAGGTGTTCCAACTAGTTTATAGTTCTCCATTCCAAATCTCTTCAATAAATCATTCAAGTACTTTTTCTGACTTACAAAGATACCATCAATGTTCTGTATTATCTGCAATCCTAAAAAGTATTTCATTTCACCAATCATACTCATTTCAAATTCAGTCTTCATTTCATCTACAAATTTATCATTGACTTCATCTTCTCCTCCAAAGATAATATCATCAACAAAAATAACTACAACCAACAAACCATTTTCAGTCTCTTTTGTGTACAAATTACTGTCTGTTGTTCCTTTAGTAAATCCCAATTTTATCAAATACTTATCCAATCTCACATACCAAGTTCTAGGTGCTTGCTTCAATCCATATAAATATTTCTTCAGTTCACATACCATATGTCATTCTTGAGTTAAAGGAAAACCTTCAGGTTGCTCAATGTAGACTTCTTCCAATTCTCGATTTAGAAATGCTAACTTCATATCCATCTGATACACTTTGAATTTCTTGTAAGCTGCATAAGCCAAAAATATTCTTACTGCTTCAATTCTTTCTACTGGTGAAAAATTTTCTTCATAGTCAATTCCTTCTTGTTGTGCATATCCTTTACATACCAATCTTGCTTTGTTCCGTACAACTTCTCCTTGTTCATTGATCTTGTTTCTAAATACCCATTTTGTTCCAATAACATTCCTATCTTTAGGTCTAGGGACCAATTCCCATGTCTTCTTATTTTCAATATGATCTAGTTCTTCTTTCATAGCCTTAATCCAATGTTCATCTTCACAGGCTTCACTAGTAGATTTAGGTTCAATTTGAGAAATTAAACATAACTATTCTTGTACCTTATTTTGTGTGAGAACTCCTCTGTCTATGCTTCCAATAATATTCTCATAAGGATGATTCCTTGATAGATTCCTATTAGGTGTCACTGTCTCAGATCTCACTTTAGGTGTCGGTTCTTTAATGATTTTACTGTGGCTTTCATTCAACAAATCACTGTCAATTTCATAGAATAATTCAGTAGTCTTAGGGTTAGGTCTAGGATGAGTTCCTTCATCTGATTCATAATCAAACATTCTTTCCTAAATATTGAATTTTTCATCAACTTTTACATTTGCGCTCTCAAAAATAGTCTTAGTTCTTTTATTGTAACATCTATAAGCTTTTCTCTTCAATGAATATCCAAGAAATATACCTTCATCACTTCTAGGATCAAACTTTCCAATGTGATCATCTCTCTTAATATAACATTTTCTTCCAAAAATTCTAATACTTAACTGATGGTGCATGTCCAAACCATAGTTCATAGGGTGTCTTGTCTGTGTCTGCTTTGTTTTGTACTCTGTTCATTGTTTATACTATAGTGTGTTGGATACAATTGTCTGAAGGACATTGTTGGATTAGCTATGTGTTGTCTTTGATGTCACACAAATGTCATATCAATTATCACTCTCAGTATCTATCGAGTTCAGTCAGTCAGCTAAGCGGTTCTCAGTATCTACCGAGCTCAGTCGGTTAGCTAGGCAGTTTTTAGTGTCTACTGAGTTCTCTCGGGTGTCCAAAGGAAACATGATAGGGTAACAGTGTTAACCGAGCCTCCTCAGTTATCGAAGGAAAATTAGTGGTTACTAAGCTCTCTCGGTCTCCAAAGGATGTTGCAGAATTCACTGTGGTTACCGAGTCCTCTCGGTCACCGAAGGAAATCTTTTCAGGATTAATGTTTACCGAGCAAGGTCGGCCCTTTCAAAGAATTTTGTTATTACAGTTTGTTTATCCCAGCCAATTGTTATAATAATTATTAGTGCCGACTTGACAATCTAAATGATTATGAAATGGCATATATATATATAGAAGGTCAAGTGGTGAATAAAAGATATATAGCATGCAGAAATCATTTCGAAGAAAGGTGTGTATGAATTTTGAAGGATGGTCAGATATTCTTGAGGAGCAGCAAAGATTTAATTGATCAGTAAGGATCTAGTGAAACAGAATAGAGATCCATATTCAACAATTCAGTTGCAGGTCATTTCATTGTTACTCTCTCGCAATTGTAGTAGTGATATCAAAATCTCTTAACCGAGTTGGTTTAACAACCATTTTGTAAATCCTCTAACAAGGTAATAGTTCTATTGAATTGTTTCAAGACCTCTTACAAGGCCACTCCTAGCAGGGTGATTAAATCTTCTAACAAGGTCACACCTAACAGTGTGTTTTGTAACATTTTACCGGGTTGGCTTCTAACCGGGCATCACTTCAGAAGAGTGAAAAATAGTAACTAGTTACATTGGTGGTTTTTCCCATATTGGGTTTCCATAGAAAATCTGGTGTCTCTTGTGTTCATATTATTTTCTTTATTCATGTAACTTAATCAGTGATGAATGCTTAAGAACAGTTTAATTATTACACACTTCAAGGATCAAGTTTTCAGCATTTCTCTGTATATTTACCGAGTGGTACAGTAAATAATTTGTTAAGATATTTAAGGGATCAGTGGTAATATTTTTGTGGTTAACTGATTCACCCCCCCTCTCAGTTACTGCATCTATATTTCCAACAATTGGTATCAGAGCTTTTGGTGCTTGCAGGAAGGGTTTCAAGGACCTAAGCTAAAGATCAGGATGTCTTACAAAAGAGAAATTCCAAGGCTTAACAGAAATAACTTTTCAGCATGGCAAGGTCTCATGAGACTACATCTAGCTTCCATCGGTGATTCAGGATGCAAATATATTGATCAAGAATATACAATTCCTACTGGCACATTAACTGTTGAAGACATTGCAGAGAAGAAGAACCATAACACTATGATGATAGACATTGCATCAGCTCTTAGCTATGAAGAATTTGATGAAATCAAAGACTGCACAACTACTCATGAAATGTGGAACAAGCTGAAGAAAATCTATGACGGTGATGACAATGTGAAGAGAGCCAAAGCAGAGAGCCTAAGAGGACAGTTTGATCAAATGAAAATGAGAGAAGAAAACATTGCAAAATATGTTGAAAGGATCAAGACAAGTGTTAGTGCAATCAGAGCTTCTGGAGGAAAAATTGATGATGAAATAGTTATAAGTAAGGTTCTTATAACATTACTCCCTATTTATGCAATAAGAGTTTCTGCTATTCAAGAAAGAAGATGTGAAGAAAATCACAATATAACTTTGGATGCCTCAGTTGGAAGATTGAAAGCCTTTGAACTGGATAACTATGCCAACTATGTTCCAACTTCTAAAAATATTGAATCAGCTTTTGAGGCCAAACTTTCACTCAAGAAAGGGAAGAAAATCCAATCAGAAAGTGAAGAAGAATTAGAGGAAAGTTCTGATAGCGATCTTGAAGTTATTGAAGCATTACTTGCAAAGAAGTATTCAAGAGGTAGAGGAAAATACAAAGGTAAAACTCCCTTAATCTGTTTTTCATGTGAAGAAATTGGTCATATTGTAGCTAGGTGTCCAAACAAGCAAAGCAAAGATGAGAAGAAAAATTACAAGTACAATGGCAAGAAAAATTTCAAATCATTCAAGGATAAAGGTAAGAAAACATGTTTTTTAGCTAAAGATTCGGATGATAGTGAAGAAGAAATTGTTTTCATTGCTGTAAAAGATGAATCTGATAATGATGAAGATGAGATGGCACTTATCTCTCATATAAGCAAGAATGATACATGGATTATAGACAGTGGATGTTCACATCATATGACTGGTGACAGGACCAAGTTTGAACACTTTGAAAACTTTGATGATGGTAATGTAAGGTTTGGAAACAATGAACCCTGTTGTATAAAAGGAAAGGGAAAAATTTCATTAACCAAAGAACTTATATGTGATAATGCATATTGGGTCGAAGGACTAAAGCATAATCTTCTAAGTGTAGCACAGCTAATCAACATTGGATTCAAGGTTGAATTCATGAATGGCAAAGCAAGACTGCTAGATGACAAAGGAAAATTGATAGGATCAGGCAAACAAACCAAAGGTAACCTGTTTTATCTTGATCTTGGTGATTACTCATGTTTTATTGCTCAAATTGAAGAAAGTTGGTTATGGCACAAAAGGTTATGTCATGTAAATTTTGACAAGATGATGAAAATAAGCAAATTCAAGAAAGTAAGAGGTATTCCTACTTTGAAGAAACCTGATGTTGGTCTATGCAAGAATTGGCAAATTGGTAAAATGGGAAAGTCTAGTTTCAAAAGTAAAAACTATCAGTCTGAAGATATTTTGGAAATTATGCATATTGATTTATGTGGACCTATTGGAATTGAGAGCTATACTGGAGAAAAATTCTTTATTCTCTTTGTTGATGATTATTCTAGAATGATGACTGTTATGTATTTAAGAGAAAAGTCTAAAGCATTTGAGAAGTTCAAATGGTATTTAGCAAGAGTAGAAAAGGAAATAGGAAAAAGAATAAAATGCTTGAGATCAGACAGAGGTGGTGAATTCATCTCCCATGAATTCAATAATTTATGCATTGAAAAAGGAATCAAAAGATAGGTATCAACCCCGAGAACTCCTAAGCAGAATGGAATAGCTGAAAGAAGGAACAAATCTATCATGGACTGTGCAAGGACTCTAATGATTGAAAAGAACATTGCTATGAAATACTGGAAGGAAGCTATCAACACTGCAATTCATACCTTGAACTGAGTACAACTGAGAAAAGACACATTCAAGACTCCATATGAGCTATGGTATGGCTACAAACCAAATGTAAGTTACCTAAAAGTATTTGGTAGTAAATGTTACATCTTAAAAGAATCTAGAAAAGGAAAATTTGATGTAAAAAGTGATGAAGGAATATTTTTGAGATATTCTTGCAAAAGTAAGGCATATAGATGTCTAAATTTGTCTACTCACAAAATCATAGAAAATGCACATGTGAGAATTGATGAGTTTGAAGAAAAGATTGAAGAAGAAAGCAAAAAGGAACCAGAGGACTATAGAAAATTTGTTTATATCGAACCTGATACATTGCCAGACACATGTAAGGAGACTACATCTACCGAGCCCAGTACAGTAACCGAGTCACAAGAAGAAGTTCAGACCGAGTCACAAAGTACCGAGTCTCAGTCTGAAGCTACCAAGCAAGTATCTACCAAGCCTAAGCAGTCTGAACCTGAAGATGAAGAAGATGATGATGTAACTCATTCAGGAAGCAAGAAACCTATATTAGCTAAGTACGTCAGAAACCATCATAAACAAGATCAAATTATTGGAAACAAATCAAATGGTACTATGACAAGAAGTAAACTAAAAGGTACATGTTTATTTGCTGATTTTGAACCTAAAAATGTCAAAGATGCATTAGAAAATGAAAGTCGGATTGAGGCTATGAATGAAGAAATAGAGAAAATAAAGAAAAATAAGACATGGACTCTTGTACCTAGGCCTAAAGATAAAAATGTAATTGGGACAAAATGGGTATTCAGAAATAAGTTGAATGAAGATGGTCAAGTATCAAGAAACAAAGCAAGATTGGTATGTAAAGGATATTCTCAAGAAGAAGGAATAGATTATGGAGAGACTTTTGCTCCTATTGCAGGATTAGAAGGTGTGAGGACTTTACTTGCATATGCAGCACATAAAGGATTTAAGGTATATTAGATGGATATCAAATCTTCTTTTCTCAATGGTATTCTTGAGGAAGAAGTCTACATTGAGCAACCTGAAGGTTTTATTGATCCAGACAAAAGGGATATGGTCTGCAAATTACACAAAGCATTGTATGGTCTGAAACAAGCTCCTAGAGCATGGTATGAAAGATTACATAACTATCTTACTCAGATTGATTTCAAAAGGGCTAATGACAACAACAATTTATACATCAAAGAAGGATCAGATAACAAAATTATTTTGGCAGAAATATTTGTGGATGATACTGTGTTTATAGGAAATGATGATCAGTGCAAAGAATTTGAAATGTCTATGTTTGGTCAGATAAAATTCTTTGTTGGACTTCAGATTCAACAGAACAAAAATGGTATCTACATTACTCAGTTTAAATATATCAGGGAAATACTTAAGAAATTTGGTATGGAAGATTCAAAACCAGTTGGTAAACCCATGTGTACTGGACTGAAGCTTACCAAAGATGATGATTCAAAAGAAGTAGATCAGACCTTATACAGATCAATGATTGGAAAATTACAGTATGTAGTACACACAAGGCCTGATATTGCCTTAGCAATTGGAATAGTGGCAAGATTCTCGGCTAAACCCAGAGAAAATCACATGATGGCAATCAAAAGAATCTTGAGGTATTTAAGGGGAACTGAAGATTATGGCTTGTGGTATAAATTTGGAGGCAATCTAGATTTAAAAGTGTTTACTGATGCTGATTGGGTAGGAAACATTGATGACAGAAAGAATACAAGTGGTGGAGCATTCTTTCTTGGCAAGATGTTAGTATCTTGGACTAGTAAAAAGCAAAACTACACATCCCAATCCACAACAGAAGCAGAATATGTTGCTGCAGCAGTAAACTACTCTAATATTATATGGTTTAAACAGCTTTTGGAAGGCATGAAGGTTGAGATCAAAGAACCAGTTGTTATGTTTTGTGATAATACAAGTGCAATAACTATTTCAAAGAATCTAGTAATGCATTCCAAAACCAAGCACATTGCAATTAAATATCACTTTGTCAGAGAATTGGTGCAGGACAAAGAAATCAGATTGGAATATATTCATACAAAAGAACATATTGTAGATATCTTCTCCAAGCCACTACCTAAGGATGCATTCTTGTATCTAAGAGGCAAGTTATGGGTCACTCCCCTGTCCGAGGTTCACTAAATAAAGTTTTAGTGATGCATCAACTAGAACATGTTGAAGATCAATCAGTTGATGCAGCATAGTTAGGGAATCATTGCATATGAATCAGTACATAAGGTACATTGATATTTACCAAAACTGTGTAAGTTGTCTTTGGCATGTGTTGTCAAAGAGGGAGAGTTTGCTGTTATTTCAAGAAATTTCTAAGAAGAATAATTTGAGAAGTTAAGAGGGAGAGTTCTTAGTCAGAGAAAGAAGTTTGAAGATGATGGGAATTAGAATGAAGCTAAGGATATGTTTCTTACTCTTGGTTTCTCTGTGAAATTTTATTGTGCTATGACATGTTGTGTTGCCATCAATGCCAAAGAGGGAGATTGTTGGATACAATTATCTAAAGGAAATTGTTGGATTAGCTATGTGTTGTCTTTGATGTCACACAAATGTCATATCAATTATCACTCTCAGTATCTACCAAGTTTAGTCGGTCAGCTAAGCAGTTCTCAATATCTACCGAGCTCAGTCGGTCAGCTAGGTGGCTTTTAGTGTCTACCAAGTTCTCTCGGGTGTCCAAAGGAAACATGATAGGGTAACAGTGTTAACCGAGCCTCCTCGGTTATCGAAGGAAAATTAGTGGTTACCGAGCTCTCTCGGTCTCCAAAGGATGTTGTAGAATTTGCTGTGGTTACCGAGTTCTCTTGGTCATCGAAGGAAATCTTTTTAGGATTAATGTTTACCGAGCAAGGTCGGCCCTTTCAAAGAATTTTGTTATTATAGTTTGTTTATCCCAGCCGATTGTTATAATAATTATTAGTGCCGACTTGAGAATCTAAATGATTATGAAATGGCATATATATATAGAAGGTCAGGTGGTGAATAAAAGATATACAACATGCAGAAATCATTTTGAAGAAAGGTGTGTGCGAATTTTGAAGGATGGTCAGATATCCTTGAGGAGCAGCAAAGATTTAATTGATCAGTAAGGATCTAGTGAAACAGAACAGAGATCTATATTCAGCAATTCAGTTGTAGGTCATTTCATTTTTACTCTCTAGCAATTGTAGCAGTGATATCAAAATCTCTTAACCGAGTTGGTTTAACAACCATTTTATAAATCCTCTAACAAGGTAACAGTTCTATTGAATTGTTTCAAGACCTCTTACAAGGCCACTCCTAGTAGGGTGATTAAATCTTCTAACAAGGTCACACCTAACAGTGTATTTTGTAACCTTTTACCGAGTTGGCTTCTAACCGGGCATCACTTCAAAAGAGTGAAAAATAGTAACTAGTTACATTGGTGGTTTCTCCCATATTGGGTTTCCACGATAAATCTGGTGTCTCTTGTGTTCATATTATTTTCTTTATTCATGTAAGTTAATCAGTGATGAATGCTTAAGAACAGTTTAATTATTACACACTTCAAAGATCAAGTTTTCAGCATTTCTCTGTATATTTACCGAGTGGCACAGTAAATAATTTGTTAAGATATTTAAGGGATCAATTATAATATTTTTGTGGTTAACTGATTCACCTCCCCCTCTCAGCTACTGCATCTATATTTCCAACATAGTGTTCACTGCTTCTCTCTAGAATATCTTCGCTAAGTCATTCTCAAATAACATAGCTCTTGTTGCTTCAGTCACTGACCTGTTTCTTCTTTCTACAATACCATTTTGTTCAGGTGTCCTAGGGGCTGAAAATTGTCTCTTAATACCATTCACTTCACAAAAATTTTTAAATTCTTTTAAAGTAAATTCTCCACCTCTATCTAATCTCAAACATTTAATCTTCATTCCAGATTCATTCTCAACTTTGTTCTTAATGATCTTAAACTTATCAAATTCTTCAGACTTTTCCTTAAGAAATGCAATCCACATCATTCTTGTAAAATCATCAACAAGAATCATAAAATACCTTTCTCCATAGAATCCTCTAGTCCTTGTAGGACCGCTCAAATCTGTATGAACAATCTCCAACTTCTCTGCTGTTGTAAACTTCTTGTTGGGAAATGAGTTTCTTTTTTGCTTAGCCATCACACATACCTTGCAAATCATGTTAGTAGGCTTCATAATTTTAGGAAAATGTCTTACTACAAGTGTAGTACTCACTTTCACAATGTTATCAAAGTTTATACGACAAAATCTTATGTGCCATAACCAACTATCATCAATCTTAGTAATCAAACATGTCATCTTAGTAGGATTCAACTGAAATACATTACCTCTGGTTCTAGATCCAATACCAATCAAATTTCCATCTTTGTCTTTTATCACACAAGTTTTCTCAGTAAACCAAACTTGATATCCCTTATCAACTAGCTATCCAACACTCAAAAGATTATGTTTCAAACCATCCACAAAGTAAACATCATCAGTATTAGTCTTTCCATAAAGAGTAATAGATCCAATACCTTTAATCAAACATGGTGCATTGTTTCCAACTCTAACAACTCCTCCATCATAATTGTTAAAATTTATGAATTTGTTCATGTCTCCAGTCATATCATGTGAACAACCACTGTCTATAATCCAATCAGTTTTCTTTTCTACTTGAGAAACTAAAGCCTTTTCTTACTTAACTTCTATTTCAGGATTTTCTTCTTTAATTACTATAAATCCTATATCATCATGCTCAGTATCACTTTCACTCAAAGATTTCTCCAAACTGGCTTCAAGTTCTTCATCATTTTCATCATAACATTCTTTAGATCTCCTAGGATTAAAGTTCTTCCTATACTTCTTAACTCTCTTAGGACATTTAGATGCAAAATGACCAAATTCTTGACAAGTCCAACATTTAAATTTTTTCTTACCCTCTGGTTCTCTTTTCACAAGAAAGGCAATGCCTTCTTCAATCTTCCTGTCTTCTTCATTTCTAGATCTATTGCTATTAGCATAATCTCCGCTCACACTGATGCTTCTTGAGAAAGTAGGGTGAACACTAAGTGCGCTGAATGCTGTCTGCATTCTAGGTAAGTCTCTTGATAGCCTCAGGTTCATCTCTGCAACTTCCAATCTTCCAAGAAGAGTTTCTATGGTAAAGTTTGTAGTACAAGGAATAACTTGTTCAATCATCTGTGTTATCTTCTTGAATGCAGGAGTCAATGTCCTCATAATTTTCCATATCACTTCATTCTCTGTCTTGGTTCCACCACAAGATTTTATACCTGCAACAATTTCTAACATTATACCAATATAGCTTCTAACAGATTCATCTTCCATCATTCTTATATCTTGAAATGCACATATCCAATTATGTAATCTGACTTTCTTTGCATGTTCATCACCTTCAAAAGTAGAGTGTAAAGCTAACCAAATTTCATGAGATGTTTTCAAATATTTTACCTAACTGTACTCATTTTATAGAAGGGCTGATAAGAGTGCTTCTCTGGCAAGTATGTTACACATGAATAGATTTCTCTTCTCATTAGTACATTCTTCAATGTTATCCTCATCAATGATAGTCTTCTGAATCTTAGTAATCAACCAATAACCTGGTCCTAAACAAAGTAGATGTGTCTTCGTCTTTTCTTTCTAGCTATCAAAATTTACTCCATCAAACTTAGGGCTTTCTTTTTTGAAATTTTCCATGGATCTCCTTAAGCTGTTAAACTTTTCTTTCAAGGACCCGCTACTCTGATACCAATTGTTAGAAAGTAAAGTCCATAAGATAACTGAGAGGGGGGGGGGGGGGTGAATCAGTTATCAGATAACTACAACATTTATCAACTTCAATAGATTTCAACCATGTAAGAAATGTAATCAACAACCATAGAAAGATATACATACATAATGACACAATAACAAAAGATATATTGACTAGGGAACCTCTTTATCAAAGAGTAAACCCCAGTGGGAATGATGCCCACAAAAGATACACTAATATGAATATTCCTTGTGAAAGGATGGACTCTGTTAGGAGTCTTATGAAATACATTCAGTACATATGAATCCTTGTTAGGAGATTTTGAATCCCTGTTAAAAGATTCTAACTCTGTTAGGAGTTATAGAAGATAGAAGGACCCACTGCCCAAATAGCTTTAGGTGAAGATCACTAAACTCACTATCCAACTGATCTTTGTATTACTCAACAGAATAATACCAAAAGATTACTAATCTCAAAAATTTAATACTTCTCCTCTGACTGTGCCAAACCGCACCAACTGCTTCATCAGATCTCAATACCAGATCTCTGTACTTCACATATCCTCTTTCAAAAATTCACTTTCACAATATCATACACAATTAAATTCCACTTAATTATTACAACAAGGAAAACATTCCTTCCTTTATACCAGACTCAAGTAATTACAAATGAGTCGGCATACAAATTACAAAATAAAATCTTCCACACGTTACATCAAAATTACACAAAATTGTCAGCTTCCAATTAAGATAATTCTTCTCTCATGCAACCTCGGATCTTGCACTATCATCCACATCAATATCAACATGTCTTCAACTACTCTCTAACTGCGCATAACTAGATTTAGTTCTGATTAGGAGATACCATCCGATTTCCACAAACCGCTACTCAGGAACACTGCTTGAATACTGCTTCCACTAAAATGCTCATAACTTCCATGAATAAATGAATTTCTATCTGCGCTCTTAACCACAACCTTATAGAACATCATAGAGTAATTCCCCAACTTTGCATAGCTTAATCTTCAATATCCCAAGTGCGCTAACTCAAACACTATCTGCTTCTTTGCTAATCTTCAGTAGATCACTATGTTAACATCAATGACAATCACAATCATGAATGCAACAACTTCTATAGAATGGCTGCGAATACTCCCCCATAGGATATATTCAGCATTCATTCCTAACATTTACCTCTTGTTAAAGATAAGTACATTTATAAACTCCCCACCCATAGCCTTGATATCATTGAGCATCTTAACTGTAAATGGGGACTAAACTATGATCAACATACCTGGAATAAGAATTTGTTGAATCTCTGGCATTTCCCTATTAAACCCAAGGTTACCTTCTTCCTTTGGTGCCTCTTCCTCCATAGGTTACCTTTTAAGAAGTCTGGTGGGGATCCTAATATCTGTTCTATCTACAAGAACCTTGAATTTGTTGGCCATGTTTTCTTTAAGTCCTTTTTCGCTAAGGAAATATGGAACCTATTTGGGCTTAACTTGAATCAAAATTTCACCTTCATTCATGTGATTATTGGTGTTATTTTGAGTAATGGTAAACACAGTAGCTTCTTTTGGTCTATACTTTTTTCTTATATACTTTGGCATATCTAGAAAATAAGGAATGATGATATTCTTGGAGGTAAGGATAGGTTTCTTACTAAGTCTGTTCGAAGACTCATTTATTTTAACATCTCTTCATAGGTCTCAATGCTCTTTAACCTCAAGGAAGAAAATTTTGTAAATTTGATGAGAGATGTGAAAGATGAGGTGGACTTGAAAGAAGTGGCATATGGATATACCACTGTCAAATCTAGGGAGGCTAGAGATGAGTTTGATATGACTTTGAGGGAGTTTCTTGAAAAGATTAGAGAGGACAAAATGAAAGAGAGACAAAATGATCCAACACCTCAGGTGCAGGCTACTGGTAGTGTTCTCAGTGATCCCAGTGCTTCTAGTGTTCCCAGTGAACCCAATGCTCCCAATGTTCCCAGTGCCTTTCCATAGGTTGATCCAGATTTGGAGATTTTTTATGCTCCTATAGTGGGGGAGCCTAATACCTCTGAGAGAGGATGGTATTTGTGGTTTTAAATTTCTATAGCGTTCTTCCTTCTATGTAATTTTCATTGATAAACTCCTTATACTTTGTAACTATGTAAAGGTTTGTACAAACTTATGCAAGATGCTGAGTAATAGCCTACTATTTTTGACTTGATACAATGTATGTTTCTAAATTATAGTCAATAGAAAAAAAATATTTATGATTGACAATAAATAATTGTCATTAAAAGAAAAATTAAAATAATTTTATTCAAATTTTTTGTCTTTATCTTGGATTTCTATAAGGTCTAAGTACTATTAACATATTTATTGTATCTTTCTATACATATCAATATTTTTATTTCAATTATATTATTCCTTGTCACATTAAAACATACTCTTAACTATATAATATTATGGCAGGTGAATCATGGGGCGAATGCATTCAAAGATTCATAAACACATGCAAAAAAGGTAATAAGATTTTAAAACATTTTAATGAATAAAAGTAGTAAATAATTATATAAATATTATTAATTAGTTTTTTTAATTATAACAATAATGATATATTATTAGAAAATAAATGTATTTATTATAGTTTTTCAATAACTACTCTTTAAAAATCATAAATTTTAAATCTATTTAGTAAATTTAAAAAATAAATAAAAAATAATTATTTTTTTTTAGCAAAATTATATACAAGCTATATATATTTAGGATCTTGATAGAACACTAATTGTAAATCGTATAGTTTGGTACCAACATTCTAAACTTAAAAATTGTGTTTTGTCCTCAGAACTTTAAAATAGTTATACATAATCTATAAATGTAAAAAAACTACAACTAAATTCTCTACTAGGCTAAATCACTTTGTGTGATATCACCTTGCATATCCTCTTCATGTGTAGGATTAGGTAGAATTTATAAGTACATCTAGAAAATCTTTTCCTAGTGCAAAATATTGTTGGGGATATAATACATCATATGTACAATACCAACAACATATTCCTCTTAATTTTCCTCCCTAATGGTTAGGCTTGGAAATATTTTTTAAAAATTAATTATCCTTATGTCCTTTAACCATTTAATCCAAGAAAATATAATTATTATGCACGATTTTATTTATTAGGTTTAGTTTTTTTAATTCAAACTTTATATTTTTATCATTTATTAAAATAAATCCTTTACAAGATCATTAATCCTTTTGAGATCAAAATGTATAATATACTCTAGTAAGACTATTTTATAAACTATACATAGTTTTCATTAAAGAGTTGAAATTCAAAGGTTGAACCAATATAACCAACTGATAAATGATATAAACCACTTTCATGTAAGGTCAAGGGCCTAAAATTGTTGCACTAATTGCCAGTGTCCCCCTTCAGATTTTAGACATCGACTAAATCCCAAATGTGGATCTATTCATCTCTCTTGTTTATACCGAGCGTTAACAAGTTGATCTTTCAACACAATGACAAGAATGTTCCAAGAAATGGTTGTAGAGTTGGGTTGTGGGTTCGAATCCCCTTAAGTAACACTAACGGGGAGATTGTGTTAGAAAGTAAAGTCCACCAAGATAATTGAGAGGGGGGGTGGTAAATAAGTTATCTAATAAAAACAACTTTTAATAACCTTATTAGATCTAAAACATGTAATCAACATAAACATAAACCATAGAAAGATAATCATACACAATGACACAAGATATGTTAACTAGGGAACCTCTTGATCAGAGAGTAAACCCCGGTGGGGATGGTATCCATAAAAGATGTACTAATATGAAAATTCCTTGTGAGAGGATGGACTCTGTTAGGAGCCTTATGAAATAAATTTAGTGCATATTAGTCCTTGTTAGGAGACTTTGAATCCCTGTTAAAAGATTCTAACCCTGTTAGGAGTTTAAGGAAGGTAGAAGGACCCACTGTCCAAATAGCTTTAAGGGCAAGATCAATGAACACACTATCCAACTAATCTCTATATTATCTGAATAGAATAATACCAACAATTACTGATCTCATCAACTTATCGTCTCTCCTCTGTCTGTGCCACTACCGCACCAAATGCTTTTACCGGATCTCACTACCAGATCTACTCACTTCGCATCACTAATTCACATTATCTCCTCTTCACATCATACATATCATATATCATACACACATCAATCAAGGAAAACAATTCTTCCTATATACCATGCACAATATTTCATAATTGAATTGGCCAATTAAGCTTAACCAATTATAAAATATAAAATATTACATGTTACATAATATTTTCATAACCACATAAAATTGTCAGCTCACAAACTTAGTAAATCTTCACACGTGAGACCTCTGAATATGCTGTCTCATCCAGGTCACCTCTGCAATGTCTTTAACCTCTGTATAACTTCACAAGTCTAGATTCTATCTATGTTAGGAGATATAATCCGATTATTACAAGCTGCTTCTCAGGAAGACTGAAAGAATATAGTTTCCACTAGATTACTTATAACTAACATAAATAATTAAATTTCCATATGCACTCTTAACCATAATATCAAGACACCATTGTTGGAAACTGCAATTGAAACAATTGTTGTATTGTCATTGATGTCAAACCTTAATTGGTAAGACTGTTGCTACTTAGGAAAGTACTATATCTATTGTATTGTTGTGAAGGATTGGGGCAAGGTTGGTAACAATAGCACCTAGGGAAAGGTTGAGTTATCTTGATACTACAAAGTGTACTTGACTATGGTGTACAATGATGAGACAATGTATTGTTTATCCTAGTAAGACTGAAGACTAAACTGGTAGGCTTGACCGAGCAAAAATGGAGAAATCGTGTTTAAGACGAGTAATGTTAGTGTCGACTGAGTCAGTGTATGCCAAGCAAAATTCTAGTGTTGACCAAACAATAGTTAATTATTGAGGAAGACAGTATAAGCCGATGAAACATTTTTAGTAATGATCGAGCTTTCTACATGAAGATTGAGTAGCTGATCGTAGTATTGACCGAGCATCAACATTTTTATATTTGAAGAGAATTTAGTTTTGGAGCCGACATTGTTGAATTCTTGGATTATGTAAAATGTGTTGACTTTATTTATTGATTGTTTGAAAGTATTAAATGCACTGTAAAACATTTTATTGTAAATCTTTAAGAGATTTGAGATGATTCTAGAAATGAAGCCGAAGAACATGAAGCGGGTAGATTCAATGAATTTGACCTAACCCTAAGATCTATGAATGAGATTGAGCAGTATAAGATGAGTTAACCTAATTGAGGAAAGTATTAAGGGAATCTGAGCATTGGATATGCATGTGCATGGGTGAAAAAAAAGAATGCTGGAAGATCAGTAAAGTTTTATTGACTGTCTAAGTAGAAAAGGCTGAAGGAGAATTGTGGTGGTTACTTGAAGAAAAGTTCTGAGCAGATCAGAGATGGAGATGGAAAAGTTTCAAAGTCAGTAAACCAACATTATTGTATGGAATCAGATCTGATATTTGCAAAGTGAGTTGTATGTTTTTCAAATCAATATTGCTGCTACTTTCTAACCATTGTAACAGTCAAAATCCTTTTAACAGAGGTTGACCTAATAGTCATATGTTAAATCCTTTGAACAAGGTTGCATTCTAATGGAGTGTATGTAAGTCCTATAACAAGGCTCACTTTTAACAGGGTGATTGAAATCCTTTAACTGGGTCACAACTAACAGTGTGTATTATAACCTTTGATAGGGTTGGCTTTTAACCGAGCTCACTTCAGAAGAGTGAAAATAATAGTAGCATGTTACAAAGTGGTTTTTCCCACATTGGGTTTCCACTATAAATCCTGGTGTTAATACTTGTGTGAATGTTTTAGTTTGAACATTTCTGTGTTTTACAAGTTAAGTTACAGCTGGGTAGTGGACTACAATGTTATATGTTTCTATTATTGAATCAGTGATGACCGAGTTTATTTTGGTTATTGGATCTGATTTAAGGAAGAGTTTTAAGTTTTTCTTATACATCAGAACCTAAGAACAACTGATTCACCCCCCCTCTTTGTTATTCTAAATCATATTAACAATTAGTATCAGAGCCAGGTTGCTTATTATTAGTGTTTACAGAAATCAAGTTTAAAGGGACTTGAAGCAAATGATCAGGATGTATAAGAAGGAGGTACCGAAGTTGAATAAGGAAAACTTCCCTGCATGGTAAAGCTTGATGAAGCTACATCTGGCTGGTATTGGTGACTCTACAAAGTACTACATTGAGAATGACTATGTCTCACCTGTCACACCTTTGATTGCCGAAGAAATGAGAGCTAAGTAAGAACATAATCAAGCAATGCTGGAAATTGCATCTGCCCTAAGTTATCAGGAATTTGAGGACATTAAGGATTGCATAACTGCTAAGGAGATGTGGGGCACTCTTGCAAGAATCTATGGTGGTGATTTAAATGTACTGAAAGCAAAGGTTGAGAGTCTTAGAGGTAAGTTTGATGAAATGAGAATGCAAGAAGGTGAGAACATTGCACAATATTGTGGTAGAATAAAAGAAGTTGTGAATGCTATTAGAGGAGCAAATGGGATTATTGATGATGAAACTATAATTGGGAAAGTACTAAGAACCCTGCATCCTATACATGCTATTAAGATCTCAGCTATTCAGGAATCTAGATGCAACTTGGCTAGTGTGCTTACTTTGGAAAGTCTGGTTGGTAAGCTGACTGCTTTTGAACTCTCTAACTATGAGAATTTCACTGTTGGTAGCATTGGTAATGTTGAATCTGCTTTCATGTCACAACTAGTTCTGAACAAGCCAAAGAAAGAAAAAGAAAGATGCATCAGTGAAAGTGAAAGTGAAAGTGAAAGTGACAGTGACACTTCTAATGAAGAACTGGAAGATCTAGAAGCTCTTATGGCTAGAAGACTGAGACGAGGAAAAGAAAAGTATAAAGGTAAACTCCCTATTATATGTTTTGCATGTAACAAAGTTGGTCATATAGCTGCTAGATGTCCTGACAGGAAGGATAAAGAAGATGAAAGAAAAAGAAAACACAAAGACACAAGAGATGACAGAAGCTACCGAAGGAACAAAGACTACAAAGGAAAAGGTAAGAAATCTTGTTACATTGCTGAAGAAGAAACTGACATTGATAGTGATGATTTTGAAATTGAGGTAGTCTATGTTGCAATGAAAGATGAATCTGATGAGGATGAGAAAACTAAATTGATATCCTATGTGAACAAGAATGATAAATGGATTATTGACAGTGGTTGTTCACATCACATGACTGGTGACAAAAATAAGTTTGAGACCTTACATCATCACAGAGGTAAAAGTGTAACATTTGGTAATGATGCACCATGTCTTGTTAGAGGAAAAGGTTTGATTAAACTGACTGATAAGATATCTTTTGAAAATGCATATTGGGTTGAAGGTCTTAATTATAAAATTTGTTAAGTGTTTCTTAGCTCAACAAAACTAGTTACCGAGTGGAATTTCATCACAAGAAAGCTAAAATATTTGATGCCACTGGAGAACTAATTGGAAGTGGAGATCAGACTAGAGGTAATTTGTTCTATCTTGACCTATCTGAAGAAACATGTATAATTGCACAACTTGATGATATTTGGTTATGGCATAAAAGGCTATGTCATGTTAACTTTGACAATCTAGTAGAGATAAGTAAGAAGAAAAAGGTAAGAGGTCTACCTAGATTGAAGAAACTTAAGAATGTGATGTGCAAGGAATGTCAGTTAGGAAAAATGACAAAGTCAAGTTTTAAGAGAAAATCCTTTACTTCTGAAAACATTTGGTTCATACTAACCTTTGTGGACCTATGGGTGTACAAAGTTACTGTGGTGCTAGATATTTTATCTTGTTTGTTGATGATCATACTAGGATGATGCATGTAATGTTTCTAAAAGAAAAATCTGAAGCTTTTCAATTCTTTAAGTGATATCTGGCTAAGGTTGAGAAGTAGACAAGTAGGAACCTAAAATGTCTTAGATCTGACCAAGGTGGAGAATTTACATCAAATGAATTCAATCTATTTTGCAATGAAAAAGGAATTAAAAGACAAATGTCTACACCTAGAACACCTCCACAGAATGGTATAGCAGAAAGAAGAAATAGATCTATCTTGGATTGTTTAAGGACATTGTTGATTGAAAAGAATGTGGCACCGAAATACTGGAAAGAAGCTAAAAGCACTGTTGTCTACACTCTTAACCGGGTACAAATCAAGAAAGGTACAAATCTGACACCCTATGAATTATGGCATGGGCATGCACCGAGTGTTAAATACTTTAGAATCTTTGGGAGTAAGTGCTATATATTAAAAGACACTAGGAATGGAAAGTTTGATGCTAAGAGTGATGAAGGCATATTCCTAGGATATTCCACAAAAAGTAAAGCTTATAAGTATTTGAACTCTAACACTAACAAAATTGTGGAAAGTGTGAATGTCAAAAATGATGAGTATGCAGAAAGAAATGAAGCTGACAGCAAAAGAGAACCAGAAGATTATAGATCTTTTGTGTACATTGAGGAAGAAGAAGAGGCAAGTAACAGACTTGCACCTGATGTTGAGTCTCGGGAAAGCAATGCTGAGCGACAGACAGATGCTATCGAGCTTCAGGAAAATAGTGCCGAAAGATAACAAGAACGTGTCGAGTATCAAGAAGAGGTTGTCGAACATTCAAAAGCTGAATCTGACAATCTTGTTGGGGAACTTGATGAAATAGAGGAGAGAAGAGCTGAACCTATTTTGGAAAAATATGTAAGAAGACATCACAAGCCTGAACAGATAATGGGAGACAAAAATACTATAATTCAGACCAGAAGTAAGACTAAGGATCCAACATGCCTACTGTGTGAATTTGAACCCAAGTCAACTAGAGAGGCATTGGAGAATGAAGACTGGGTACAAGCAATGAATGATTAGATTGACCAGATTGAGAAGAATGATACTTGGACTCTGGTGCCGAGACCTGAAAACAAAAATGTTATAGGAACAAAGTGGGTGTTTTGAAATAAGATGAATGAAAATGGTGAAATAACTAGGAACAAAGCTAGGCTGGTATGCAAAGGCTACACACAAGAAGAAGGAATAGATTATGGGGAGACATTTTCCCCTATAGCTAGATTGGAAGGAGTAAGAACTCTACTTGCATATGATTCTTATAAAGATTTTGAGGTATATCAAATGGATGTCAAGTCTACATTTTTAAATGGTATACTAGAAGAAGAAGTTTACATAGAACAACTAGAAGGTTTTAATGATCCAAACAGAAGACACATGGTGTGCAAACTGAACAAAGCACTATATGGATTGAAACAATCTCCCAGAGCATGGTATGAAAGGTTGCACAACTACTTGATACAGATTGGATTTTCAAGAACAAATGATACAAGCAATCTGTACATGAAAGATGAAGAAGGTAAAGGTATCCTATTGGCAAAAAATTTTTTGGATGACATTATTTTTACTAGACAAGATGCATTGTGTAAATGATTTTCAAATGAAATGCAAAATGAATTTGAAATGAGCATGTTTGGTGAGATCAAATTCTTTGTTGGTTTACAAGTATATTAGATGAAGAAAGGAATTTTCATTACATAGTCTAAGTATGTTAATAAAATACTGAAAACTTTTAGAATGGAAGATGCTAGACTAGTGAGTACTCCTATGGTTACTAGACAAAAGTTATCTAAGAATGATGATGCTGTAGAAGTGAATCAGACTTTTTATAGATCCATGATTGGAAAATTGCAGTATGCTGTACATAGTAGACCAGATATTGCACTAGCTATTGGGATTGTGGCAAGATTCTCTGCCAATCCTAAAGAAACACACATGATGGCTGTGAAAAGAATTATGAGATACTTGAAAGGAACTGCTGACTATGGTCTATATTATAAGAAGGATGACAAATTTGAACTCAGAGTTTATATAGATGCTGATTGGGTAGGAAATGTAGATGACATAAAGAGTACTATTGGTGGAGATTTTTTTCTTGGAAAAAGATTAGTCTCCTGGACAAGGAAGAAACAAAATAGCATTTCCCAATCTACTGTCGATGCTGAGTATCTTGCGGTTGTAGTAAACTGTTCAAATTTGGTATGGATAAAAAAATTGTTGATAGGCATGAAGGAAGAAATCATTGAACCTGTTGTTATTTTCTGTTACAACACAAGTGCTATCAATATTTCTAAAAATCCAGTGATGCACACTAAGACCAAGCACATAGCAATCAAGTATCACTACTTGAGAGAATTAGTACAAGATAAAGAAGTCCGAATGGAATATGTGAATACAAAAGAACAATTAGTAGACATATTCACTAAAGCTTTAACCAGAGAAGCTCATGAGTATTTGAGAGGTCAATTAGGGGTCCTTCCCCTAACTGGGGCTGTCTAGTCAAGCTAGGAGCACTGCATCAAATATGCTATAATAGAATATTTGACAAATTGATGCAGGAGATTGTCACACTTTAGGGCTGGCCTAGAGTTGTGAAAAGGAGAAAAGACAAGAAATCAGTCATAAGCAAGATGACAGAGGGAGAAACACTGAGCTGCATAGATATATCTACATCTGATGGATGTATGTTTTAGTTGCTGCTTTGGCATTTTTGTCAAAGAGGGAGATGAACTGATATGATAACACATGACACTGAAAAGTAAGGATGATGAACTCAAATGAAGGAACAGGATAGAGGGAGATCTGAATACTTCTAATGGTCACAAAAAGTGAGGCTTATAGGATTCTGAATCAGAATGAAGCTAAGGATATTATAAATAATTCTCTGATGAACAGATAATTTTTTTGGATTGGTTGGTAATCCATGTGCTATTCTGGTGATATCATATGGTGTTGCCATCAATGCCAAAGAGAGAGATTGTTGGAAACTGCAATTGAAACAATTGTTGTATTTTCATTGATGTCAAACCTTAATTGGTAAGATTGTTGCTACTTAAGAAAGTACTATATCTATTGTATTGTTGTGAAGGATTGGGGCAAGGTTGGTAACAATAGCACCTAGAGAAAAGTTAAGTTATCTTGATACTACAAAGTGTACTTGACTATGGTGTACAATGATGAGACAATGTATTATTTATCCTAGTAAGACTGAAGACTAAACTAGTAGGCTTGAATGAGCAAAAATAGAGAAATCATGTTTAAGGCGAGTAATTTTAGTGTCGATCGAGTTAGTGTATGCCGAGCAAAATTCTAGTGTCGACCAAACAACAGTTAATTGCCAAGGAAGACAGTATAAGCCGAGGAAATATTTTTAGTAATGATTGAGCTTTCTACATGAAGACCAAGTAGTTGATCACAGTATTGACCAAGCATCAACATTTTTATATTTGAAGAGAATTTAGTTTTGGAGCCAACATTGTTGAATTCTTGGATTATGTAAAACGTGTTGACTTTATTTATTGATTGTTTGAAAGTATTAAATGCACTGTAAAATGTTTTATTGTAAATCTTTAAGATATTTGAGATGATTCTAGAAATGAAGTGGGTAGATTCAATGAATTTGACCTAACCCTAAGATCTACAAATGAGATTGAGTGGCATAAGATGAGTTAATCTAATTGAGGAAAGTATTAAGGGAACTTGAGCATTGGATATGCGTGTGCATGGGTGAAAAAAAAGAATGCTGGAAGATCAGTAAAGTTTTATTGACTGTCCAAGTAGAAAAGGCTAAAGGAGAATTGTGGTGGTTGCTTGAAGAAAAGTTTCGAGAAGATCAGAGATGAAGATGGAAAAGTTTCAAAGTCAGTAAACCAGCATTAGTGTACGGAATCAGATCTGATATTTGCAAAGTGAGTTGTATGTTTTTCAGATCAATATTGTTGCTAGTTTCTAACCATTGTAACAGTCAAAATCCTTTTAACAGAGGTTGACCTAATAGTCATATGTTAAATCCTTTGAACAAGGTTGCATTCTAATGGAGTGTATGTAAGTCCTATAACAAGGCTCACTTTTAATAGGGTGATTGAAATCCTTTAACTGGGTCACACCTAACAGTGTGTATTGTAACCTTTGACAGGGTTGGCTTTGAACCGAGCTCACTTCAGAAGAGTGAAAATAATACTAGCATGTTACAAAGTGGTTTTTCCCACATTGGGTTTCCATTATAAATCCTGGTGTTAATACTTGTGTGAATGTTTTAGTTTGAACATTTCTCTGTTTTACAAGTTAAGTTACAGCTGGGTAGTGGACTATAATGTTATATGTTTCTATTATTGAATCAGTGATGAACGAGTTTGTTTTGGTTATTGGATCTGATTTAAGGAAGAGTTTTAAGTTTGTCTTATACATCAAGACCTGAGAACAACTGATTCACCCCCCCCCCTCTATTGTTCTAAATCATATTAACAACCATAAGGATGAATCATATTTTACATACATTTCCAGAGTTGTCTAATGATGAAAAATGAGGATGCTTGGCTATGGCATAAAAGGTTATGTCATCTAAACTTTGATAACATGATTAAGATCAGTAAAAAGAAAAAGGTTAGAGGTCTACCTAACTTATCAAAGCCTGATCATGTTACGTGTCATGAATCTCAGAAAGGTAAAATGACAAAATCTAGTTTCAAAAGAAAAGATTATTCAACAAAGAAAATACTTGAGTTGGTTCACATCGATGTATGTGGTCCCATGAGAACACAGTTATTATGGAGATAGATATTTTATTCTTTTTGTTGATGATTACAGTAGATTGATGATGAAAGAAAAATTAGAGGCATTTAAAATGTTCGAGTGGTTTAAAGGAAAAGTAGTGAAAGAGATTGGTAAAGAATTGAAATGCTTGAGATCTGATAGAGGAGGTGAATTTATTTCTGATAAATTTACTAACTATTGTAATGAGCATGGTATAAAAAGGCAGGTCTCTACACTGAGAACACCTTACCAAAATGGAATTGCTAAAACAAGGAATAGGTCAATTGTTGATTGCGCAAGAACACTGATGATAGAGAAAAAAGTTGCTCAAACATATTAGAGAGAGGCAGTTAGCACAACTGTTTATGTTTTGAACCAAGTATAGTTGGACACTAACACAACACCCTATGAGTTATGGTTTGGTCACAAACCCACTGTAAGTTATTTCAAAATTTTTGGAAGTAAATGCGTTATTTTGAAAGATGAAAGAAATGGAAAGTTTGACTCAAAAGGTGATGAAGGGATATTTCTTGGATATTCCACTAAAAGCAAAGTATACAAGTTTCTAAATAAAGTTACTAATAAAATGATTGAAAGTGCTAATGTCAGGGTTGATGAGTTTGATGCCAAGAATGCATAAGAAAGCACAAATGAATCAGAAGACTACGGTAGATTCACATACATTGAACAACTAGAGTATCTACCAAAGCTGCAGACAGTGACAACCGGTCGGTAGGAAAATAACACCGAGGAATAGGAAAGAGAAACCAATGAGCAGGAAGGACCTACCGAGCATGAAAATGAACTTGAACAGGATGAAAAAGAAAGAAGAGATTAGATAATGGCAAGATTTTTTAGAAGACATCATCCTGAGAACCAAATCATTGGCGACAAACAAGCTGGCATATAAACAAGAAGTAAGTCAAGACAAGGTACATGCTTAGTTTGTGAATATGAACTAAAAAATGTTAAAGTTGCATTGGAGAATGAAGAGTGGATAAATACAATAAATGAAGAGATTGAATAGATAGAGAAAAACAAGACATGGACCTTAGTACCTAGACCTAAGGATAAGAATGTTATTGGTACTAAGTGGATCTTTAGAAAGAATTTGAATGAAAATAGAAAGGTTACAAGGAATAAAGCTAGACTAGTTTGCAAGGGGTATGCATAGGAGGAAGGAATTGATTATGGTGAGACCTTTGCACTTGTTGCTAGACTAGAAGGAGTTTGAATGTTACTGGCCTATGTAACACATAAGAAATTTAAAGTTTATCAAATGGACATTAAGTCTTCATTTTTGAATGGGATACTTGAAGAAGAAGTCTACATAGAACAACCAGAAGGGTTTGTAGATCTAGACAAGAAAGACATGGTATGTAGATTACATAAAGCTTTGTATGGTTTGAAGCAAGCACCAAGAGCCTGGTATGAAAGGCTGCATACTTATTTGTTAAGTATTGGATTTGTTAGAACTAGTGAGAATAGCAATTTGTATATGAAAGGAGATATTGATGATACTATTCTAATTGCTAAAATATTTGTGGATGATATTATCTTTGGAGGACAAGATCATATATGTAAATCATTTGCTGATGAGATGAGAAAAGAGTTTGAAATGTCTATGTTTGGAGGGATTAAGTTCTTTCTAGGACTGTAGGTTATTCATTAGAATGATGGGATATTCATCACACAATCCAAGTATATCAAAGAAGTACTGAGAACATTTGGCATGGAAGATGCTAAACTAGTTGGAACACCAATGGTCACAGGCTGCAAATTGACAAAAAAGGATGAAACTATAGAGGTGAACCAGACACTGTACCGATCAATGATTGGTAAGTTGATGTATGTAGTACATAGTAGACCAGATATAGCACATGCTGTGGGGATTGTTACAAGATTTTCTGCAAATCCTAGGGAGTCACACATGGTTTCTACAAAGAGAATCTTAAGATACTTGAAGAAAACAGAGGATTATGGATTATGGTATCCTAAGGAAGGAAATTTTGAACTCAAAGTATACACCAATGCTGATTGAGCTGGAAATGTGGATGACAAAAAAAGCACAACCAGAGGAGCATTCATGAAAGACTTGTTACCTGGACAAGTAAGAAGTAGTCTTCTATCTCCCAGTCTACAGCCAAAGCATAGTATGTTGTTGCTGCTACAAACTATTCGAATATTGCATATATTAAGCAAGTGTTGAAAGATATCAATGAGGTAATCACTGATCCGATGATTATATATTGTGATAACACTAGTGCTATAAACATTTCAAAGAATCCAGTGATGCACTCAAAAATAAAGAACATATCTATCAAGTATCACTACTTAAGAGAATAAGTACATGAGAAGCAAGTGAAGCTAGAATTTTTTACATCTAAAGAGAAAATTGTAGACATATTTACTAAGCCTCTACTAAAAGATACATTTGAATACTTGAGGACTAGACTTGGGGTCCATCCCCTGTCTACCGGTCACTAATGTGATTTGGAAGTTGTATCATCCTAATCTTATTAGAAGATCACTCATGTTGATGCAACATAGTTCACACTTTAGATTTCTATCTAAGGTTGTGAAAGATTTGAGAAACCAGTGGCATAATCAGTATACTGAGATACAGTAAATGAACCAAACAACAATGAGTTAATTGGCTACTACAATAGCTGTATGGTTTATGTGTTTCTTTGGCATTGTTGTCAAAGGGAGATATAAACAATATGATAACTGAGGAGAATACTGGAACATCTATCTAAGGGAGAGACAATCTAAGAAGATAAAGGGAGAGATAAACATAAGGAATCTGAGAGCTGCTAAAGATCATATCTGTAGAAGATAGTCTGAACTTGCAATGCTGTTATGTAACTTAGTGAATAAACATATTAAGCTAGGGAGAGATTATACTGAGCTACAACATTTATTTATAGAGTTGTAGAATACATGTTTGGTATGTGTATGGTATACTTCATATTTCTTGAGTTTCCATCAATGCCAAAGGGAGAGATTGATGAACTACAACTGATTTAGAACCTAATTGAAGAACTTCAAGTGATTAGAGATCACCGAGCACTAAACTGTTATGTAAGATAATTGAATTAGTCTGTATGTTGTCATTGATGTCAACTAGTTTTGACAGTACTTATCATGGAGTTGCAAACATATACACATCTATAGAAGAGAAGAGAAAGATGAAGAACCAAGATATCTACATTGAGGAAGATGGATATGACAGATGAGGATAAGGAATAATCTTGTTAACTTATTCATGAGTCTATGACTTCATATTGTTGACTTGATTATGTTGCATTAATTTGTTATGAAGTTGGGAGAAAAATATTACAAAGTAGTGTGGTCAGTTAATGAAGCATTCCAGTATGTACCGAGAAGTGTAGTGTATACCAAGCACGGTATAAACGGAGCTTGTGTTCATCAACACATTTCTTTGTTAACTGAGAATGAACAAAAGAACTAAATGATTAGTTTAGCTGACATAATTGATGAGCTGGAAAGCACCTCGTGATCAAAGTGGAAAGATACAGTTCATTTCAAGATCAATAGCTAGCAAAATTCAAGGAAGATCTAAAGGATAGAATTGAAACGTGCTACTGACACATCAGTCGAGGAAGGTTTAAGCAGCAAAATCTAATGGATGAGAAGAAAATAATTTACTTGTCTATTTAAGAGACTAGGGTTTCATTATGAAACTCATGCCAAAGGAAAGAATACTACAGAGATATCACATGAACAAGCTTCATGCATGTCTAATCAAACAAGTTAAGGAGAACCGAACTGCTGAGATTACCGAGTGTCAGAAAGCTATAACTGAGAGACAGTAAGTTACTGAATATTGTTGAACAGAATTGATATATTGATTAGAGGATTTGAATGAGCATAATATAGATCTATACATTTGCAAAAGAAGTTGTATTGTAATCAGATCACTTGTTGTTACAATTTAACCATTGTAATCAGATAAATCTCTTAACTAAGTAGACTAGAAAGTCTTGTAATGTCATTCATAGAATGTACATTTGTTATCCTATCAACCCCATAGTGAATGCTGGTTGGACAATAACGGTTAGTGTTAATCCTCTAACAAGGTCACACCTTACAATGTGTTTTGTAACCTTTAACAGGGTTGGCTCTTCACCAAGCTCACTTCAGAAGAGTGAACAATTTTGGGTTATCGATCCCAGGTGGTTTTTCCCTTTACAGGGTTTCCACATTAAATCTCTTGTGCTATGTGTTGATTGTGATGATTGTTGGATATCATACTTTACATGTTGCATATTTGATTTGATTGGTAGTTACTATAAGTTATTAATTGGTAATCGGTAAAAGCAAAAATAGTTTACTATTCTATATTAACAAGTTGCAGAAATTTGTTTAAATTGTTTTTGGGTATACATTTTGTATTTGGGACCGTGGATAACTGATTCACCCCCCTCTCAGTTATTCTAACAACATGTCCTCAACACCGCATAACCTCATTTAAATTTCTCCATGTGTGCTAATTCAAACACTGTCTACTTCTCTACTAATCTTTAGTAAAACCAATGTGTTGACATCAATGACAACCACAATCATGAAAGCAACATGTTGTTGTTCTAAAAATGCTAGAATACTCCCCCATAGGAAATATTCAACATTCATGCTTAACAATCTCCCCCATTGGCATTGATGACAACATAGATGAAAAACATCCAAGTTCCATGAATACCAAAGTGCAACTCTGTTATTCTATATTATCTTTTCAAATCCTCTTCATCAATCATTAAATCAATCATCAGATGTATCCTTCTCCTCAATACTTTACTTTTTCAAATCCTCTTCATCAATCATCAAATATTTTTCATGTATCCTTCTCGCCCATTGACATCAATGATAAAGTAAACATCACTAAGTCAATCCAATACAAGATTGAATGTCCAAAGACATTGTTTAAAGATATCTTTCATCAAAATTATCCTTCGTGACTTAGCTTAGAAACTTAGATACTCCCCCATAGAGGAAGCATTATCATACAATCCAAAAAAATAGTTCTCTTATACCACTAGACTGATGCAACTTTCTGCTTCACTACTTAAGAGTAGGCTGGAGCATAACCCCAATAATACCTCTCAAATACTCAAATGTATCTTTAGATAAGGGCTTTGTAAATATATCTACAATCTATTTCTTTGTACTAATATACTCAAGTCTGACTTCTTTTTTTGCAACTTTCTATCTTACAACATGATATTTGATCTGTATATATTTTATTTTAGAATGTTACATATGATTTTTAGACATACTGTATTGGTGTTATCACATTGTATGATAACAGGTTCATTGAATTTGATTCCAATATCTTTCAATATTTGTTTCATCCATATTATTTGGTTACAATTATTTGCTACTGCTACATATTCTTCTTTTGCTGTGCTCTGTGAGATACAATTTTGTTTCTTGCTTAGCGAAGAAACCGTTCTTCCTCCAAGGAAAAATGCTCCACCACTTGTACTCTTTTTTTCATCCACACTACCTCCCCAATCTACATCTGTATATGCACATAGGGTAAAATCATTTGATTTATCATACCACAACCCATAGTCAGTTGTTCCTTTCAAATATCAAAATATTCTTTTTACTGTTGCATAGTGTGATTCTTTAGGATCATCTTGAAATCTTATAACAATCTGAACTACATGTGATATATTTGGTCTTGTATGAGTTAAATATTGAAAACCTCCAATCATGGATTTTTACTTTCTTTGTTCAATTCCAGGGGTCTCATTTGTGCTAGATAGCTTATGGCAAGTTACCATAGGTGTACTAACAGGATTACAATTTTCAAAACCAAATCTCTGCAATAAGTCTTTCAGATACTTAGTCTGAGATAAGAAAATACCATCACTATTTTGCACAATTTGTAATCCTAGAAAAAAAATCATTTCTCTAATCATGCTCATCTCAAATTCTATCTTCGTTTCATCAGCAAATTTATCACTTGCTTCATCTTCACCTCCAAAGATTATCATCAACAAGAATAACTACAATCAATAAACTATTCTCAATTTATTTTAGATACAAATTAATGTCTGTGGTGCCTTTAGAAAATCCCAGTTTTACCAAATATTTGTCCAATCTTGCATACCAGGTTCTAAGTGCTTGTTTTAGTCCATATAAAGCTTTGTTCAGTTTACATACCATGTCTCCTTGTTGAGTCAAAGGAAAACCTTCTGGTTGCTCAATGTAGACTTATTCTTCCAATTCTCCATTCAGAAATGCTGACTTCACATCCATTTGATATATTTTAAATTTCTTATAAACCCATTTAGTTCCTATAACATTTTTGTCCTTACGTCTAGGGACCAATTCCCAAGTATTTTTCTTTTCAATCTGATCTAATTCTTCCTTAATTGCTTGAATCCAATTGTTATCTTTACAAGCTTCATTAGTAGCCTTAGCTTCAATTTGAGAAATCAAACATAGTTCTTCTTGTACCTTATTTCTTGTCATAACTCCCTATTATTTTCTCCCAATAATCTAATTAGCAGGATGATTCCTTATCAAATTCTTATTAGGTGTGACCGTCTCAATTCTTGCTTCAATTCTAGGTTTTGGTCTTGGTTCTTCTCTAGGTTCCTCAATATGAATCTCATTCTGGAAATCATTATTAGTTTCATAAAACAAGTCAACATTTTCTTGATCAACTTTAGAACAAACTTCTTCATATGAATCATAATCAAGTATTCTTTCCTAAATTCTAAACTTCTCATCTACTTTAACATTTGTGCTTTCAACAACAGTCTTAGCTCTCTTGTTATAACATCTATCAGATTTGATTTTCAATGAATAACCAAAAAATATACCTTCATCACTTCTCAGATCAAACTTACTAATGTCATCATCTCTCTTAATATAACACTTCCAAAGATTCTAAAATATTTTATTGATGGTGCATGTCCAAACCATAATCCATAACTAGTCTTCTTTGTGTCTGCTCTGATTTGTACTCTATTCATTATATATACTATTGTATTCATTTCTTCTCTCTAAAATCTCTTCGCTGTATCATTCTCAAATAACATAGCTCTTACTACCTTGGTTACTAATCTATTTCTTCTTTCAGCAATACCATTTTGCTCAGGTGTTCTAGGGGATGAGATCTGTCTCTTAATGCCTTTCACTTCACAAAAAGTATTAAATTCTTTTGAAGTAAATTCTCCACCTCTATCAGATCTTAAACATTTAATCTTCATTCCTGATTCATTCTCAACTTTGTTCTTAAGCAATCTAAACTTATCAAATGCTTCTGATTTTTCTATAAGAAATTCTACCCAAATCATTATAGTAAAATCATCAATAAGAATCATAAAATACCTTTCACCATAAAATCCTCTAGTTCTTGTGGGACCACTTAGATTTGTATGAACAATTTCCAATTTTGCTGTCATGGTGAACTTCTTATTGGGAAAAGAGCTTCTTTTCTGCTTTTCCATAACACATTCTTTGCATACCATGTTAGTAGGTTTCATAATTTTAGGCAAATGTCTTACTGCAAATTTGGTACTTTCTTTCACAATGTTATCAAAGTTCATGTGACAAAACATTTTGTGCCATAACCAACTATCATAAATTTTAGTAATCAAACATGTCATCTCAGTAGGATTCAACTGAAATACATTACCTCTGGTTCTTTCTCCTGTTCCAATAATCTTACCATTCTTATCCTTGATCACACAAGTCTTCTCAGTAAACCAAACTTGATATCCCTTTTCAACTAACTATCCAACACTTCAAATATTATGTTTCAATCCATCATAAAAGTAAAAATCATCAATGTTAGTCTTTCCATCAAGAGCAATAGATCCTATTCCTTTTATTTGGCAAGGTGCATTGTTTCCAACTCTAACATTTCCTCCATCATAATTGTTAAAATTTATAAGTTCATTTTCATATTGCCAGTCGTATGATGTGAACAACCACTATCTATGATCCAATTAGTTTTCTTTTAAACTTGAGATACTAAATCATTTTCTTCTCTAACTTCAATTTAAGAGTTTTCTTCTTTTATTGCAACAAATCCTATATCGTCACTTTTGTTATCACTTTCACTTAGGAATTTCTCAATGCTAGCTTCAAATTCTTCATCATTAGCATAGTAACATTATTTAGGTCTTCTAGGCTTAAAGTTCTTCTTATATTTCTTCACTCTCTTAGGACATTTAGATGCAAAATGACCATATTCTTGACATGTCCAACATTTAAAGATTTTCTTACCTTTTGGTTCTCTTTTTACAAGCAAGGCAATTCTTTCTTCAATCTTTTTGTCTTCTTCAGTCTTAGATTTACTAATACTAGCAAAAACTCCACTAACACTTGCACTTCTTGACAAAGTAGGGTGAACACTAAGTGTGCTGAATGTAGTTTCAATTCTAGGAAAATATTCATATTGTCTCAAACCTATCTCCATTGCTTCTAATATTCCAATAAGAATTTCTCTGGTGAATTTTTCAGTACAAGGTATGACTTTTTCAATCATCTATTTTGTCTTCTTAAACACTGGAGTCAGATTTTTTAATATTTTCCATATGATTTCATCTTCAGTCTTGTTTCCTTCACAAGCCTTGATACCTGCAACAATCTCTGATATTCTACCAATATAAATTCTAACAGATTCATCTTCCATCATATTTTCTTGTTGAAATAAACATATCCAATTTTGTAATCTAATTTTCTTAGCATGTTTATCACCTTCAAAAGTAGATTCCAAAGCTAACCAAATTTCATGAGATGTCTTTAGAGTTTTTACCTGACTGTATTCATTTTCAGGAAGGGTTGACAAAAGTGCTTCTCTAGCAAGTATGTTACACATAAATAGATCTCTTTCTTTCTTAGTGCAGTCTTTAATTTTGTCTTCTTCAATGATAGTCTTGTCATTCTTTGTAATCAACCAAAATCCTGGTCCTAGACATGGTAGATGTGTCTTCATCTTTTCTTTCCACCTATCATAATTAACTCCATCAAACTTAGAACTTTCTTTTCTAAAATGACTCACCATGGATCTCCTTAAGCTGTTAAAATTTTCTTTCAAGGACCTGTTGCTCTGATACCAATTGTTAGAAAGTAAATTCCACCAAGATAGCTAAGAGTGGGGGGGGCTGAATCAATTATCTGATAAAAATAATTTTTGATAACCTTATTATATCTGAAACATGTAATCAACATAAACAATAACCATACAAAGATAATCACACACAATGACACAAGATATGTTAACTAGGGAACTTCTTGATCAGAGAGTAAACCACGGTGGGGATGGTACCCACAAAAGATGTACTAATATAAAAATGCCTTGCAAGAGGATGAAATCTTTTAGGAGCCTTATGAAATACATTCAATACATGTTAGTCCCTATTAGGAGACTTTGTAATCCTGTTAAAAGATTCTAACCCTGTTAGGAGTTTAAGGAAGGCAAAAGGACCCACTGTCCAAACAGCTTCAGGGGAAAGATCACTTAACACACTATCGAATTGATCTTTATATTATCCGAACATAATAATACCAACAATTACTGATCTCAATAGCTTATCTTCTCTCCTCTATCTATGCCACTATTGCACCAAATGATTTTACTAGATCTTAGTTCCAGATTTGTTCACTTTGCATCACTAATTTGTATTATCTCCTCTTCATATCTTATATATCATACACACATAAATCAAGGAAAACAATTATTCCTTTATACCATGCACAATATTTCATAATTGAATTGGCCAATTAAGCTTAACCAATTACAAAATATAAAACATTACATGTTACATAATATTTTCATAACCATATAAAAGTGTCAGCTCACAAACTCAATAAATTTTCACACGTGCGACCTTTGACTATGTTGTCTCATCCAGGTCACCTCCACAATGGCTTCAACCTCTGTATAACTTCATATGTCTAGATTCTATCTGTGTTAGGAGATATAATCAGATTATTACAAGCTGCTTCTCAGGAACATTGAAAAAATACAGTTTTAACTAGATTACTCATAACTGACATCAATAATTGAATTTCTATACGCGCTCTTAACCATAATATCAGGACACCATAAGTAACATGTCCTCAACACAGCATAACCTCATCTAAATTTCTCCATGTGTGCTAATTAAAACATTGTGTGCTAATCTTTAGTAAAATCAATGTGTTGACATCAATGACAAACACAGTCATGAATGCAAAATGTTGTTGTTCTAACAATGCTAGAATACTCCCCAGAGGACATATTCAACATTCATGCTTAACAAATTGTTGCACTAATCACTAGTGCCCCCCTTCAACTTTGGGATATGGACTAACCACCTCTTGTGGATCTATTTATCTCTCACATTTGTATCAAGAATTAATTGATCAATATTTTGGGACAAATTCAAACTTGTTCCAATAAAAAGAAAGGTTTCTATCAAATTCTCTAATTTTTTTCAAGTTCCTTCTTGACTTTCCCTTTAAATTTTTTAAAAATCTAAATCTATTATTCATCTTACACAATAACATCATCACCTTCTTGAGGAATTCAGTCCAATCACCTTCCAGAAGCCATGGGTGCTTATCAAATTTTGAAGATTATTAAGAGCCTAAATTGCATAAACGTTTGGATAGAGGGAGACTCTAATAATATTATCAAATTCCTAAAGGGGGAAGCTATTGTCTCTTGGATTATTGAAAATATTATTAAGGCCTCTATAAATATAATCCAACCTTTTGAGAAGTGATATTTTTTTTTATGAATAAGCCTTTACTATTAATTTAAAATTTTAAAGTAACAATTCAAAAAAAAAGTCAAGGGATACAAGATCACCCTACAAGTGTTATATTGCTCATGCTTATCGTGAAATTAATATAGTGGCCAATTAATTTTCTATTCTAGGGGTCAATCTTAAGGATATCAAAACTTGGTATGGGAAAGATACTTTAGATTATGAAGTTAAATACCTCCTTAGATTTGATCGAACACATGGAAGATATGGAAATTTTCCAATTAATTATGATGATGACATATATCAAGCATGATATTATTACCAGATGTGCTGATTTTCCAAGATACCTATATATGAGTAATACTCCTTATTATTTACACACTTTCTAGGTGGCTCTTTGCATTATAGGGATATCTTTCTCTTTTTTGGAGTGTCATTTGTGCTCTTATTTTTGTATATCCTTCTCTATGATTGAGGCGATGGGAGGTGATTTGCAGCGGGTGGATCTTGGAAATTTTGAAGGATGGAAAAATAATGCAACCATTTGGTATTAGTTGTAGAAAGGAGGTGTTACACCTTACCTCAAAAATATCCATGGTTATGATGAAAATTTATGAGGATTCTTGTCCAGGAATGGAAGAATGAGAAGCTCAACCTTTTTGGCAGGAGAGTGGTGGTTTATGAGAGCCTTATGGTGGAGGTTACTGGCCTTTCAACGGAGGGCATAATAGTTTATAGAGATAGGAAATTATTAGAGGGAGCTATGAAGAAACTCACAATAAGGAGGAGAAGGGGAAGCTTGTCAAGACTAACAATTCTTACTTTTCACCAAAGTAGATAAAGCCTATATGGAGTGAAATTCTAAAGCCTATTATGGAGTACTTTACTCTACATGGGAGATTCATTAGGGTTCATGGGTATCATCTGGTAATGCTGAATCACTTAAGACACATGGTGTTGACTTATTTTCCATCCTATTTTTCTCCTCACTTATTTCCAATATAAATTAACATAGGGAGAATCCTCTTAAGAATCTTGTGTTGGACCAAGGTCGCATTCTACTCATTTATGAGAATTTTAAAGCTAGGGCCATTGAGAAGCCCTCTAAGGCTCTTTATAGTGGTATAGATGTTGGAGAAGGCACTAGTATCTCAAATAACAAAGGTTGGAAAACTGATTTGGATGGGGATGATGCCACTCCTCCTCCAACCAAAAACCCTAAATTTGTTCCCAAGAAAGGAAATGTGGAAGCTAAAAGGGAAAGGGCTTGGAAGGGGAGGATGTTGTCTCTCCTCTTCTTGTTAAGAATGTGATTATTGGCTCTAGCAAGGGTCAAGGTATCCCTCTAGTGGAGGCAAAAATATGGAGAAGAAAGAGAAGGGAAAAGGTAATGTTTTGGTCCATGTTGATACTAGGAAAGGGTAAGTTGTGACTAGAAAGGGTATGGGATCTCAACCTGATAGGGGAGATAAGTCTGAGAATTCTAATTTGGGGAAAGGGAAGGATTCAATTCTTATTGATTATGAGAGATCTAAAGATAATGTTGATCTCTCCATCCACTCTGTTCCTATTAACTCTCCTCCTCTCTAAGCTGTTGAGGAGAACCAATCCTCTTCTATAGATATTAGTGTCAAAGACCTCTGGGAAAGTAGGAAAACTAAGTTTGGCATATTGCAGACAAAAAAGGATAATTTTATGTGTCTCTTTATATTGATTAAGTGAGCACTTCATGAAATTAAAATCCTTCATCTAAACTACCAGACCCTATCTTCAAAATTTAAAGAAATGCAGTCTAAGGAAGGAGGTAAAGATAAGGATTTGATTGATCCTATGGATATCCCTTTTGTCATTTCCTAGAAAAAATCAAATGATTCCACTAAGAACTCCTTATGGACTAAGGAGCAGAAGAATGTCATGATAGATTGCCTAACTAAAAATTTGGCGGCACTTGAGAACACCAGGGAAATATATAACAAGAATATTTGGGAGATGAATCAAAAGTTCAATAAATGTGATACTACCTTGAGGAGATAATGGAGCATAGCCACAAATTGGTTAAATCTTCTACTGATAACATGAATGTTTTGATTGCTAAGTTGGGAAAGTTACATCAAGAAAAGACCATTGTGGATTTGGAGTAGGAAAAAGATGCTGGATGGAGGAGCTTTGATGTAGGAGCATCCTAGGTTTAAGGACAATCTTGCATCACCCAAAAATATTTTCTGTTTTGTTTTCAATAAGGCCTATCTTATGTAGAGCTAATATTTTTGAAAATTTACTATTCTAAGTAAGTTTTTCGTTTGAGATCAAAATGTTTTATTTTCTTCCTTGGAGGTTCACTTTGGTTAGATTGGCCTGCCAGCAAAGTTTCATTGCAAGATCAAGTCTAAGAATTTGGTGTCGGCTATTCGGTCACAATTCATGGCATGGTCTCTAGTTCCAAGCGCTTGATATAACCTTCACACCAAGAGCACAAGCCCCCCCTACTATTTTAAGGGCCATGGTAGGGGGCCATTGATTAGCCATTTAGTCATCGATTCTTTAAGGCACTAATGGTCCAATCAACTCAATATCGAAACCAGGGAAAACGTATGATGTTTTGAAGATATTGAAAGTTTTCAATATTGGTAGCACGGTACAGAAACTTTGAACTCACTTTTGAAGGCTTTAGAGGCTCCAAATGGGGTCGAATCCTTAGATACTTGATTTTTCACTAGTTATATTTTGCATAAATTTTTTGCCATTTCCAAAATGGGGTTATAATAGCTAATCGGGTCAACGAGCAATGAGTTATGGTCTCCAGAAGTTGTGCAACCTAAAATAGAAGAAAAACAAAATTCCTTCAAAATTTATTTTTTTGAGTTCTGAAAGTTGTTTGGGCTTATTATATGTAATAAAAATAAATAATAATATCTTAGGTATGGTTGGTCTTAAACTTTAGGGTTGAAATTTGTAGAACCCTCTTGGGCGGTTAAAAGTGCCTATATAATGAAGGCCCATAGGGTTATCTAGAGTAGTTTTGGAAAACACATCTGGTGGCTCTGGCTTGCAGAATATTGTAATGGAAAACTCCCATGTGGTTGTGCTTGTTATATTTCTGAACATTGTAATTCCATTGCATTGGTGATAATAGAAAGCCCTTTTCTTGTCCTTACAATTCATTGTTATTCTCAATTTTGTTATGTGTGTGTGTTTTTGTTAATAAGGGAAGTATCCTTCATCAAGAAGATCTCCAATGTGACTCAGGACATTCTTCACCTGAAGAATGCGGCCCAAAAAATGAATTATCTTGAAGTGGAAGTTGTTGAAACTCTGAAAAACCTGTGATAGTTCTATTCTCTATCTCTTCTTTTTGTTGTAGTTGGCTGGTTATTTGTTGGAGGGAAGTTGGTTTTGTCTTATTTCTATTGCATTTTTTTCTATCTTGTTTTCTTTCAATCTATTCTATCTTGTTGAACTTATATGATCTATCTATTGTAAGCCCTTTGTAAAGTGTTTCGGGTCCCTTCAACACCTATTTTTGCCATAATAAAAAAACCATCACCTTCTTGATATTTTTATATCATTTATAATGTTTTTTTCTTCAACTACTACAACATTCTTTTATTTGAAGATTACAAATTGTACACCTTTCATCCAAGAGATATGAATTCTTCAATATATAATTTGATAGTATCAATTTTATCTTTTATTAAATATTAAACTCTAGTAGATTGCTACTTAATAAATTTTATTAACTTTGAAGTTCAATGTTTAGAATGACCCTCCTCGAAAAATGGATGTTGCATACAAGCGAGAGTGCATCAATTATAATAATTATTATTGACATTTTAAATTTTGACAAATAACAACACTACTAATGATTTGTAACTTGAAAACCATACCAATCCAAATTGACTTGACATATTTTATACAATATTTATTTGACTTCGAGGCTATGAAAAAAAAAAATCCATAAGACCTAATATCATTTTTTTATCAGTAAAAGGGCGAAGCCTTAGTTAATATTATTAATTATAAAATGTCAGATGCATGAGTCTCCCTTTAGTGCAGGGACTAGTAAGAAAGAATGGAGAAGAAAACCTCCGGTCTTGCTCGGGACAATTGTCTAGTACATAAATAGATAGGGCATTTCCCTGTTTACAAAGCTAGAGAGATAGAGGTAATCCCCTATTTAAAAAACTAGAAAGATAGAGGACTTCCCCTATTTACAAATTTCATTCTAGATATCGTCCTTCAATTGAGGATTTCCAAAGATTTCTCTAGATGATTACATAATACAGGGCCCATAGCCAATTGTGTGAAATGATGCATGATCAAAACCTATGATCATGTCATCTTATAAGAATCATCAGGTGCTCTTATGATAGACCTGATGTTCTTTAGTCGAAATTCCTGCAAAAAATTATCTTGAACAAGATACTTGGCATGTTCTAAATTCACATGTTAGTATAATTTATAAATTAATAATACAACTATTGTTATCCTTAGAATGCCAAGGAAGTAAAATCGTGTATCTACAAGCTATCTTTCCAGATTAAGAATCAACTATTTCTATCAAAATTAAAGCTTTAATTATTTACCCCCTTCCTTGCGCTCATCATCTTGTTAGTACATATGAATGTGCATTACTAATTTTTAAAACTTAAGTCAGTTTCTTCAGAGAAATTTATATAATAATAGATAATCTACTATCAGCTTCGATTGGAACCATAGATTAGGGAATGGAAGAAAATTTTCCCATTATCTAAATTTATAGTTAAAAAACTCAAGGGAGTCCATCTTCCAAATCTTCCTTTGAAAATTATACATTCTTAATTAATCAATCAAATCTTTATGAGTATGTATATTTATTTAATATTATTCCTTGTGACTCCTTAGTTATAAATCCACCGATCATTACTTATTACTAATAAGTAGGAGACTAACAAATTCAAAATTAAAACTTATAGAAGCAATAGTAGAAATCATTTATAAACTTTTAAATCTACTAGTTTAGGTCTTGATTAGCTTAACATATTGATTAGAATATCAAATTAAGTAGTCAGAGAATTATACTATTCTTCTTTAATCAAAGACCATCTTCTTAACACATAAAAAGCTGGTTAAGTCTATAAATACTAAAAAATTAGGTAGTACTTGTATGCAATGGAAATATGGACCTATTTGCTGCAAATGAAAAACACCAAAACACCAAACAAAAACACATTATATGTTTGTTATTTCAAATACAATAGAATAAGTATCGATGAGCTAAAACAAGGGCACCCAAAGCCTTGTTTGATTTTCTCTTTGAGATTATGTGGATATGATCTCCTCACACAAATGAAATGCAAAACTAATGCAAAACTATGGGACGCAAGCCAGATGATGGTGAAGAAATTGAGAACAAGTATAAGGAACTTGGCCCAAGCTTCACAAATGATAAAGATTAAGGTTGATGCAAAATTGATTCAAGACTATGATAATGCAAATAAGACTAAGATCTAAGATGGATGCAATATGATTAAGAAGCTAAGCTAAAGATGCAACAAGATCTAGATTAGAATGAAATGAAGAAAAGTACTAGAATGATTAAGAAAGCTAGAACATGCATAAGAATTGAAAAGCATTGAGAAGAGATCAGCTTTGAAGAAGATTAGAAGATTTTTTTTTTTTTCATTTTTTTAAATGAGGAGTTAAGCCTCCTTTTATAGAAAATGAAAAGAATTGGATGGTGGAGATTAAGATGCAAAAGAATGAGTGGCTAGGATTAAAGGTTAGGTAGGGTTTGGAAAAGATGAAGAGGAAAAAGAAATGAGTGGATAGGATTAAGGGGCAAAAAGATGTTAGGCATGATTTGAAAAAGGTGAAGTGGCAAAAGATGTAAAAGTCAAACTTCACTTTTAGAGGGAAAGAGAAATTAAAAATGATTGGTGGAGAAAAAACATGGAGAGGTGGCTACCTTGGAAAAGGTGATTGTGCATATGATTAGAGATAATCTACCTTTTAATTAAGATTAGAGGAATATTTAGCAAAAGGTAAGCATAGAAAAAAGGAAAAAGGAATTAAATTAAAATAAATTTAATTTAATCATGGTTTAGAAGAACTTTAGGCTAGTGGAGGAATAAAATAAATAAAATTTATTTTATAAAAGGTAATGGAGGGATAATATATTAAATTGAATTCAATATATTAAAGTATTTAAATAAAATTTAAATACAAAGGGAAAATAATTTTATATAATTAAAATAAATTTAATTAAATAAAAAGAGGAATATAATAATATAGTTAATTAATAAAAATCAACTATAATGTCAAGGGAAAATATTAATAAAAATTAATATTAGTGTGAATGGACAATTTTAGGTGACTACATTTTACCCCGCTTTGATGTGGTGTCAAAATCGACATCGTGTCAAAGAAGAAGAAAACAAGATTCTCAGGAGTCATGCCTAAGCAACGCCGAGAAGAGGATGAGGATGGCACCCCCTTGAGAAAATTGAGCAAAAAATTCATTTTGACATTTTTTTCGAAAAGGAAGGGTAAAAGAAGGCCTCCAATGCAAAATGAACCTAAATGCAAACTATCATTGTGTCAACATGGGAGAGCATATCCTATTTTGATATTGTTCTTGATATTATGCATCAAGATATGAGGAACCAAAATGACCATGTGCCAAGTATGTGATAAAAAGGGTCAAATATAGCCATATGCCTTATGATGCGATGATATAGAAGACCATGATGCCCCTGTGACAATAGGATGAAATGACCATGATAGATGAAACAAAATACTAATACATACAAGAAACAAGCAAGCATGCACAAAAAACCAAAAGAAAACCAACATATTGCCCCTAGTCAAGATGAAATCCAATTGATTGATTGATTGAGTGATTGCGTGATTGGGAGGGTATGGCCTCAAGGGTTGGGAAGGATACATCCCATGATGACAATTAGATTTGAAATTGATCAATTGATTATCAAATAATTTGGTTTAAGATGATGGCTTGATTAAAGATTAATGTGTTAGATTGCAAGATTGGATTGCATGGATTAGTATTGATTGCACTTGATTTGACTATCTTGGGATCTTTTAGAATATAGGGATTATAAGGATTTTTTTTATTTTTTTATTTTTTTATTTTATTTGGATGAGAGGATTGGATAGAATGGGATTGGAAGAGAAGATGATTGTATAAGATGGGATTGAAAAACATGGAAGGAGAATAAATGGATTGGATTAGAAGGTAAATAGATTTGATAGACAAGATGATTGGAATAAGATGAAAGGATGATTAAGGGATTGGATAGGATGGGATAAAAAATATGATAAGTGGATTGAGACCAATGACAAGGGATAACCAAGGAATGATAGAGGATGGAAGGATGAATGGATGGAAGGGAGGGATTTGATAGGAGATAGATGAAATGAATAGATAGGTAAGGGTAATATATGAAAGCCTATAGGATGGGGGGTATAGGGATGGAGATCCAAGAACTATGTGGAAAAGGAGTTAAATGCCCCACACTAGAAAGATGAGAAAAAATGATGGAAAGATGGAAGATAACAATGTATAGGATGGAAGGATGATGATAGCAATGGGGATGAAAGCAATATGGTAAGGAGGATGAAGGATGGAGAGATGGTGGATAAAGGATGTATAAAGTGGATGGATAATGTGGAAAGGATATTTATGGAGGAAGTGAAGGCTTGTGTTGTCTAAAGCATGCATGGATATTTTCTTTGTATTTTAGTACCTGTAGTTTCTTATGAAGGGAAAAGATATCAAAGTGGAATGTGGAGGGATAAGGGATATGAGATGGAGGGTATGGAGAGGATAGGGAATAATGATATGGGAGATATAGATGGAATTGAATAATAGATAGTAGATGGAGGAAATTTATAGGATAATCAAGATCAAGGACATGGGAAGGCATCTGGACTCAAAGAGTATTATGAATGATAGATTAAGAGAATGAATATGAAGAGGACTATGAGATAAAGGATAGGGATTTCAAGATCAAATATGTGAAAATGGATGGATAAAGAGTAAGGGTATGGAAGGTACATATGGATAGAGGGGATGCATAGGATAGTCAAGATCAAAGATGGAAAAGGAAATAATAATGAAATTAGATAGGACAATGGATGGTGGATAGGGAGTGTGGAAGATATTTATGGTAACATTGTATGTATGGAGCTTTCCCCCAAGTATAGAGGTCAAGGGGAGGAGGATAGGAGAATGAAAAAGATAAGATATGAAGTGAAGTAGATGATAGAGAAGATATTATGGATGGATAGAGAGAAGGGATTGCCCCCAAGTATGAAGGAAAACTAGAGGGAGGGATTACACATGATACCCATTTTCTAAGTTTTCATCATGGTAATTGTCCAAGGTGCTTGATTACCAAGTTTCACCATTGGATGAATTGTTGTATTTTTCTTTTCTTTTTTTCTTTTTTTTTGACCCCCTTTTTTTGGGAGGAGGAATTCGAGCCTAATTCCCTTTGGATAATGTTCCTTTTGAAAGATATGTTATGATTGGCCAAGGCCTCTGAAAGGTAACCTCAAAGATGCTGATAATGGTGATGGTAGGGGAAAGATATGGAGGTTAAGGTAGATGATGGCTAAGGATTTATGTGTAAGATGGGGTAAGAGGAATGGGAGGATATGATATGGAAGGATAGGGAGTAGATATAAGAATTTGATATTGGATAGGGTATTGAAAGGTTTCTATGGGAGTAGATGGAAATGATGGCAAGATCAACATCGACACACACCTTGAAGGGTAGTGGACAGGTGAAGGGAGAATGAATTGGCTAGTGTGAGGTTTTGATGTAGGAAGTGATGTGGATTTTGGGGCACAAGGACCCAAAATAGATGGAGGAGAGAATGGAAGATATTTGGAACAATACAAAGTGGAATTATTTGGAAGCTTGAATGCCAAATTTTATTTTTCTTTTATATTCTAGTCTTTTAAGAGAGACTTGGGAATCCACATATCTTTTGATTTTTCTTTACATTTATGTTCTTTTGACCGCAATTCTTCCATGATGGATTTAAGAACCCATATTTTCTTTAATTTTATTTTTTGCTTGGAGGACCCTTGTGGTCTCTTGAGTATTTCCCTTTTATTTGTAGACACATGTTGATTAGATAGGCCATGGTGATCTTCATATGTAAGTGGATTCTTGTATTTCTAATTTTTATGTTGTGCATCCAAATTTCTTCCAAAAGACTTGGGAATTGTCAATGAACGAGGCTCATATAATGGGTTTTGATGGATGGATGGAAAGAAATCTCTCAAGGATGCATGTCTTTGTTGATCTTGAGGTATGGTGGAAAAAATAAATGATGAGATAGGCGTGAGAGGTATAGTGGATGGAGTAACATAAGGACCTAAAATAGATGGAAGGTATAAAGGGTTTAACGTTGGGATATAAGGGCCAAAAATGGATAGACGAGATGAAGGATTTCCTTTAGGTATATAGGGGCCCAAGATGGATTTGGAAGATAATGGAGGAATATGTTTATGCTTGAATGGAGGTATATAAGGTGTAGGCGGGATATGAGATTCAATAGAGTGAGAAATATCACCAAGTCCATCAAGTGTAGGGTTTCCTTGGTCCTCGAGAGGCTCCTTAATAGGAATAATAAGAGCTTGAGAAGGAATAGGATCTTGTGAAAGATTAGGATCTTGTGACAGAGGATCAAGGAGAGTGGGATCTTGTGGAGGATTAGGATCATGAGGGGAATTAGGGGAATAATGGGATCTAGAGAGGGATTGAAATTGTGACATGGAGATGAAGGGGTACTTTGATCATAATTTTGGGGAGGATTATGTGGTGGAGTGGAAGGGATGGTAGGATCTTGAGATGGAAGGCTATCATGGAATGAAGTGGAGGGAACTCCTTGATCTTTATTAGGAATGGGATCATGATGTGGATCAAGAGGGATAGGTGGATCTTGAGATAGAGGAACACTTTGATCTAAAGTGGAATAAGAATCCATGCTAGCATGCTTTGGGACAAGGTCTTGACATATGTAGAGTTATGAGGGTGATGTGATGGAGGGGTTAGGATCTTCAAGTTCAATCTCTCCTTTGTCAATGAGGTCTTGGAATTTTTTTAAAAACTTTAAGAACTTCTTGATATCATGACCCTTGATGTGATGATAATCACAATATTCATTTTCCTTATACCAAGTGTATATACTAAATTTGGGCCTCAAACTTAGCTATACACTTCAACATAGTCTTTATTCATCAGTCACATACATGAATGAATATGAGATCATTCATCCTACATGCCTAGATGAGTCGACCTGTTGCCTCCTATCTAGATGGGGTTTTGAGTAGCTCTCAGAACCAAGAGTCCAACAAGCATAGACCAATTCTAGAATGGAGGGTTTTAAATATGGAATGCAAGTGCAATTTTAATCTAGGATGAAGATGTGATATTAATCTAGAATAGAAAAAGATAAATAGTAGTCTAAGAACAATTAAAGTAAATTAAACTAGAATGATATTAATCTAGAAATGATATTAAAAGTGCAAAATGACAATAGCTTGAATGAAAACAAATTGAGATAACAATTTGACAATGATTCAATATTCAAAAGTTGCATCCCCTAAATGAGAAGCAAGAGGGTTCTTTTATAGAATTCCTGAAACAATAAACAGTCAATATTGAATGAGATGAATGATGGAGATTGGAAGGAAGCTCAGTTTAGAATGGTAAGTTTCCTGTAGAGAGACAATCAACTATTTGCCTTTGAAGTGAGTGGAGTAGTTAACTGGTTTGTTGCATTTTTGAATTTGTAGTTAACTCAGAGTTTTCCTTTTCTAAACTGAAGTGAGGATTTTGGAGAGATTATTTGATTAAATAAAATGAAATATGACCTCATAAATGAACTTTCTCAACTGTTTGAATAATTAAATCCAATTATTGAAATGAAGATATTTATTCAAAAACCAAATATTATTTTATTCCTTTTCATGTGTTTTAGCTAAAAAGGGTGAATTTAATTTAATAAAAGTGGTAGGAATTTGTAATTAAATTAATCAATCATAGGGTTTATTTAGCCAATTATAGTTGATATTTAGGAATTAAATATAATATGTGATTGATGCAAATTTAGGGTTTTCTATATTTGACATTAAGTCAAGTAGAGTCAAATAGAAATTAGAATTTCCTAGTACAATAGGACTTTAATGATTCAGAATATTGATAGAATGAGACTAAATGCAAAAATATTGGTTAGGGTTGCAAGATGCCAATTTTGGGGTATTACATTTTTCCCCTCTTTGAATTGATGTGCAAGTAACGCTTTGATTCAAAGAATAGTTTGATGTGACAATTGATGAAGGCTTCAGAGTTATCTTCAGAACAAAGCTTAACCCTCTGAAGTCTAGATTAGATTGCCAAGACATTGATCAAGTCAAGTTTTAGGATCACCAACCAGAACCTAAAGACTTGACTACAATTGAGAACTTAGAGGACAACTCTAATGAGGATACTTTTCCTTATGCTATTCCTCTAGATCTTTCCACACCCTTTGCAGAGCCAGATGATTTTGTACCACATGTTAAAAAGTTTGAGACTAATAGTGACTTTGATGACACCACCTCAGTCACTCCACTGACATACGAAAGATTGAGAGAAATGCAAACTACCAATCTTGATTGTGATATTAATATAAATTAGAAACCTAGAAGCTCTTGGATTTATCGAGAGAGGAGTTAGCTTGGTGATGAACATGTCTTGGGTGTTTAGGTGAGGTGCATAGGTAGAGGATTATGCTCTTCTCTCTTTGAGAAAATAAAAAACTTAGACCCTTGAATCCAAATCAAGTCTGAGTCACCTTTAGCGAGCCTGCCAGAAGTTGAACCTCTAGGAATGACCCAAGTGGGTACACACCTTTCGCCAGTGATTCCACCCTACTATGATAAATTTTCTTTGTAGAGAAAAAAGACTCCAAAGCTATGTTAATTTCTTCCTCTTGATCCCTAATGTCAAACATCTTGAGGAAGCCCTATCTGTTGTACTGAGTGACACCACTCCTAGTCCTACTTGCCAAGGGTGTACACTTATAGGTATCGGTGGGGTTGAGAGGCCTCAACCTATCTTGCGAGGGCATCAAAGATTAATATGAATGGAAGCCTATTAAAAATTTTTTTAGCTAGTTGCCTACCCAGTTCACCTCCGAAAGGGTGCATGATCTTTGCGCAGGGAGGGTGAAGAATCTCTCCTGTAGATTCTCACCATAGGCATGCACTTGGACGTTTGAATGTGGTATATGACACTGGCCCCTACTTCAAGGGTAACCTTTGAACATATATTATTGAGTCCTTGGAAACACCAAAGCACGGGTGCCCTATAGGGGGTGACATGACTGTGTGAGGTGAACGCATTGTGAACGCATGTGCATAAGTTGTGAGGCAAAGGTTTTATCTTCTCTACCATTTTTCTTTGTAGGGATAAATGAGTGCTTGTTTCAAATCTCAAAACTTCCAAAACATCCAAACTTGTCAAGACTCCCCTATTCTCTCAAGTTTTCTTGTGCTCGACTAAATTTTTTTCGACTACTGATTGTGTCACAACTGCTTGGAAGTCCAAAACTTTACGATTGTTAACAACTAGTTCCTAAATGCATTCAAACTAAAAACTTGTCAAAATCTAAAACTGTCAAAATAGTCTGCAAACTGAATACTCTGTTAGAGAATAGTCCAATCTGGATCTCACAGTCATTTTCTGTCTCAAAAAATGAACCAAACTATCAGTTTTTATGCTTTCTCGCCTAGTTTTCTGCAAACCTTTGTGCAGACGTTTGCATTCTATACACTTCTTCATGCGAGATTCTAAATCTTCACGGGGGATTTTAATATACCTCTATCAGATTTTTTGCAAATTCCTAGTCCAGTGCTGCACTTCTTCAAGGGAGACTGCATATCTTTGCGCAACCCTGGTGCTTCTTGACACGACCCTGGTGTATCTTTGCATGAGAGTGCACTTCTTCATGTGAGTCTATGAAATTTTTTCATACCAGTGAGGTGTCTGTTTCCTTCTAGTTGTCTCTCTTCTTAGTCTAGTCTCTATTTTGGGTCTATCTGCATGTCTTCCTGTCTATACACAGTCTGAAACTAGATGTCTCGGGTTGATAACTATGTGATGCTCACTTGAACTTACCTTGTCTCTCTATTGCTTACTTGTTCTACTGTATTATCATACCTTGCAACACAATAGTCATCTCTCAACTATTCTAGCCTTATCTATGATGACTCATGTTAGGTATATTTCACCTTTATCACTCCTTGCACGTATCTTGAGACATATTTCCAAGCGTAGTCCTAGTTCACTCTCATTTCACAATCTCTATCTATGACTGTTGCAACTCGAAGTAGCAACACATTCCCTTTACGTCTTACTAGACGAGGTAGAGGTAGACCTTGCAACTGAGGAAGAGGTCATTCCAAACTTGTCACACAGTCTGAGTATAGTGGGGAATCCTCACGTTCCTCCTCATCAACTACACCTAGAGAGGGATCATCTCAGTTTCCCTCTCCTATCATTTGACCTTACGTTAAGCATTCATTCACTGTGAACTTTAGTTAGATCCAAAACCCATTGTTTCAAGAGCATCACAAATCTGAATAGTCATCATGTGAATCTGACTCTATTAACATAACAAGGGTTCCCATAGACATGACATCTCGATACACTACCCCTCCTCATACTGATTTTGTGCATACTACGTACTTGCACACTAGCAAGATGGTAGATCAAAACCAAGAGGGTAAGCACAAAAAATGTAATGATCAATCTCAAATCGACAAGGGTAAACATATTTCTTGACCTTTCTCCAGAGGTGGAGACAACTTTATATGAAGTATTCTCCTAAGATAGCTGAGCTTGAAAAGCTTGACATATTTTTAGATAATCTTCTTCCCAATTTTGGGTACCAGGTACAGTTGCAAGGTCCTTTGACCTTTGATGACATGATCAAACAAGCTATGATAATTGAAAAATTTATGGTTAAGAAAGGAGAACTAACCCTACACAAGGATAACAAATACGGGTCCTCCTCAAGAAAATACAAGCCTAAATTTGTCAATAAAAATTGGGATGTGGTGAATGATGGAGTTGTCGACAATGTAACTCCAAAGCCTCCAAAGGCTATGTTCAATCTTACCACCACTATGCAGGCAACCAAAGCCATTGAACAGACTATGACAGAAGCTAAACTGCCTTCAAATTATTCCAGAAACAAACCTTGGGCTCCTCGACCCAAGCATGAGTACACTCCCCTAGGAGGACCCCTCGACCTGGTTTACAAGACTCTCTTTCAAAATAAAATACTCACTCCTCTGGATAATTCATGTCCTTAAGATCCGCAACCGCAACCTTCTTGGTAGAACAAATCTACATACTATGATTACCACCAGAACAAAGGTCACAAAATAGCTAGCTATATTCAACTACAACATAAGATTTGGGACCTCATCAACAATGGTGATGTTTTTGTGGGAGGCCATAACAAGAATTCAGATCACTAGGCATTCAAAGACCCCTTTCCTCCTCATGAGAAGGGTGAATCTTCCAAGGCTAAAAACACCAACGCAAAGGTCAACTATACATATGCCACTAATGATAATATCATTAATATAGTTGAAATTTTTGATATTGAATACTGTGATGTTATCACCATCAAGGGAAGAAAAGACACTCCCAAACCCAAAGTTCTATTTATCTTGCAGGGTCATGTGTCTCATTCCCCTAAACCAGAACAATCTTAGGTTTGTGCAAACACTATCACTCGGTCTTGTGCAAAGATCATTCTCAAAGGCCCCGAGCCTTCCACATCTGCACAAAAACAACCCATAGATAAAAGTGTTGTTGGCCCTATCAACAAAAATTTGAAATTGGTCACCTCATCTAATAATTCTAATTACAGCATCCTCGACCCAATTACAACAAACCAATGCTCAGATTACTATCTTCGAGCTGTTGAAAATCTTGCCTACTCATAGGAAGATTCTTGACAAAGCCCTCGTTGAGGCAAATGTCCCTAAAGATCTTGATCTAGACTAGTTTAAATCCATGGTAAGTCACCTAACCTCACCCCACCACTTTTCCTTCTCTGAGGAAGATGACCATTCTTTGAACCATATGCACAATAACTCCTTGCATATCAAGGTCATGGTTGGCCCAAAGTGTATTTTTCATGTCCTTATTGATAATGGTGCTAGCCTTAACATATGCTCTTCTAGCTTGCTTTCCCAGTTAGGCTATGGTGAAGATAGTATAGATGCTCACAAAAAGATCACCATTAAAGCATATGATGAAGAAGAAAGAAAATCTAAAGGGCTAGTTGTGTTACCAATCCAGAATGGATCTCTTGAAAGGGATATTATTTGTCAAGTACTAGACATTCCCCTAGCATACAATATACTATTGGGAAGACCATGGATCTATGAAATGCAAGTGGTCCCTTCAATCTATCATCAGTGTATAAAATTCCCATTTCAAGAAACAAAAGTGATAGTGCTTGCTATTATGAAATATACTTGCAATATGCTCACAAAATCTGCTGATAGCTTTGTTCCAACCAACATAGAGTCTATTGAATTATTTGATGCTAAACTCAAGGAGATGGAACATACTCTAAAACTCAAGGATAATGGCATGAGGGGATATCAGATTGAACTTGTATTGTCATTAACATCTCTACCTCCATCCCCACGTTTTTATGGTAAACCCTCTGAGGACAAGAAACCTTTTGTTGTCTCTCCTCAAATGATCTATGATGGCACCTTTGTATAGGCCATGATACCACTAGAGGATGAAGATGAAACTAGAGCTATTGCAGCTTGGATTTATAGAGGGGGAGATACATCTAAGCAAGTTACTCCAACTCATGAAATAGAACCTCAACAATATGACATAGGCTTCAAGATCATGAAACACTTTAGATATAAAGGGAATGGTCCTATAGGGGTGAATAAAAAAGGATTTCTTGAACCAATTGAAGCTACAGGCCGATGAAAAAAAGACACTATTGGTTTAGGCTTCAAGAAGATCTTGTTTCACTTAGGAATTAACAAATTTGTACTAGAATTGGATCACCAACCAAAACCTAAAGACTTGACTACAATTGAGAACATAGAGGACATCTCTGATGAGGATACTTTTCCTTATGCTATTCCTCTAGATATTTCCTCACTCTTTGCAGAGCTGAATGATTTTTTACCATGTGTCAACAAGGCTGAGACTGATAGTGACTCTAATGATAACACCTCAGTCACTCCATTGACATATGAGAGATTGAGAGAAATGGAAACTTCCAATCCTAATTGTCAGGGTGAATTATACATGCCATCGCATTTCCAAGAGTGGTTCAAACAAGAAAAAACTCAACAAACCATCACTACTGCTGCAGATGAACAAGAATCAGATGGTACAACAAGTAGTGTTGAAGCACCTATCTCAAGCATCACTGACTCCTACGAGTATGAAGTTGATTCTCTATCTGATGAAACCTCTGACATGGATGTAGATACTGTATATGTATATGAAAACTCTCTCGAAATAGGTGAAGGGTCTAGTGTTAGGACAAACAGGTTTGAATCCATCAATGTTAACTTTCCCTCTACTACAGATGTGATGACTCGAAGGAATTCGAACACATCTATAGATGAGATTTCTTTTGGCCTTGACTTGCTTGTCCATGCTTTTGATGACTACACCATGAATGCACTAGAACCTTCCACCTCTCTTCCACTTAACCATCCTGAGCTAATAGACTGGAACTCTTCCTCCCCATCTAGTGAAGTCATTATATTCCAGAATGACTATGCTCTTGCCTGCTACCTTAACGCTGTCGAACCAGTAACGTCCTCCACCAGCCAAGATAATGTCAACATGAATGAAGCTAATATCAAGTATCTCAATCATAAAATTAAAAGAAAAAATAACATGCACTCTAATGGTGAAAACCACATTGTGGCAGTATCAGAGCCAAAAAAAGTAAAAATAAAAGACATATTTGAGGGTAAAAACCTCTCTGAGGCACTCAAGGATGAAATGCTTGATATGATTCCAAGTCACTTTTAGGAATGGTCATCAATGCTAATTGAACCAACTCAACTTATAAACTTGGGCATAGAAGAAGAACCTCAAATGATTCATTTGGCACATTCATTATCCAAAGAAGAAAAAGAGGAATTCATTTCTTTCTTTCGGAGCAAGAAGATCAATTTTTCATGGACATACTCCAACATGATAGGATTGGATCCTAATCTGATCATGCATCACCTGTCCATTGCACTAGGTATTAAGCTTGTTAAACAAAAGCTTTGTAAGATGCATTTGCATGTGGCGTTACTAGTCAAAGCTGAACTGGAAAAAATTCTCAAGGCTAGCTTTATCAGAGAAAATGACTATGTAGAATGGATCTCCAACATAGTTCTAGTATCTAAGAATGACAAATCCATCTGAGTCTACACAGATTTCTAGGATTTGAAGAAGGCATGTCCCGAAGATAACTCTCCATTGCCCAACATTGACATGATTGTAGATATGATGGTTGGTTATGAAATGTACTCACTGATGGACAATTTCTCTAGCTACAACCAGATAAAAATCACACTAGAAGATCAAGAGAAAACCACCTTCACATGTGCATGGGGAACTTTCTGTTGGAATGTCATGCCCTTCAGGCTCAAAAATGCTGGGGCCACATATCAAAGAACTGTCACCACTATCTTTCATGACATGATGTATAAAAAAAGGGAAGACTTGTGGATGACACATTAGCTAGAATCATGCAACAGAAGACACACCTCGTAGATCTAGGTCCTATATTGGATCGCATGGAACAGTTCAATCCGAGGCTTAATCTAAAGAAGTGTGCATTCAGAGTTACATCAGGAAAACTACTGGGTTACATCATCTCTGTAAAAGGCACAGAAGTGGATCTTGAGAAGGTCCAAGCCATTATGGAAATGCCTTCACCACACAATATTAGTCAGATGAGAGGACTCCAAGGCTGATTATAGTCTATCCAGTGCTTTATCTCACAACTAGCCGACAAGTCACAACCCTTCACTAAGACTTTGCACAAAGGTGTGACTTACCAATAGAATGAAGACTACAACAAAGGGCTCACATAAATCAAATAGTACCTTACAAATCCATCAATACTGATGCATCCTATTCCTAGGAAGCTACTCATTCTTTACATCTCTGCTACAAATACGTCACTAGGCATCCTATTAGCTTAAGAAGATTAGAATAATAAGGAAAGTGCTATCTACTACATCAGTAGGACATTGGTCTCATATGAAATGAACTATTCTATTATAGAGAAGGCTTTCCTAGCAGTGGTGTTTGCATCACAAAAAATGTGACACTGCATGCTTGCTCATACTACATGCCTAATTGCTAAGATTGATCCTCTAAAATATTTTCTCAATAAAGCTTCCCTCACAAGTAGACTTGAAAAGTGGGTCATGATACTTAGTAAGTTTGATATCGATTATGTAGAAAGGAAATCCATCAAAGGGTAGGCCATTGTAAATTAGTTGGCAGAGGCACCTCTCACAGATCATCTACCATTGAGCATTGAGTTTCTAGACAAGTTCATACTACTTCTCATGCATCAATCATGGACTATGTTCTTTGATGGATCATTCACCCAATAGGGTCAAGTGTTGGGATACTGTTCATCACACCACAAAAGTACTCTTTACCCAAAGCATACAAGATGTTGTTTCCTTGTACAAACAAAATTTTTGAGTATGAAGCACTAATCAATGGCATGAAGATAGCCATTGAATGGTGAGTGGATGAACTCAAGGTATTTTGAGACTCACAACTAGTCATCAATTAGGTCAATGACAATTACTAGACAAAGGATGATAAACTAGTGCCCTATAAATGGATGGTCGATGATCTCCAAAAGTATTTTGCACACATCACATTCCAAAAGATTCCAAGGGTAGACAAAAAGGTGGCTGATGCAATGGCTACCCTCACTTATGCTAGAGAATGACTTTCAACATGAATTCCTGGTGGAAACTTTTCTCTACCCAGCCTATGATACCACTGAATCTTAGATGATTTGTTTCATCATTGGACATGATTAATCTTGCTACCATCATATATACTCCTACCTCCATGACCATATTGTTCTGGATACTTACACCTAGAATGAGAAACATCACTTAATCTGTAGTGCTTCATGGTACGTCATCATAGCTAACAACTTGTATAGGTGAGGTCTAGATGGTACCCTCCTTAGGTGTTTAGAACCTGATGAGTCTAAGCGTGTGTTAGCTAAGGTGCACAAAGGTATCTATGGATCTCACTAGAGTGGTCTGACACTGGCCCATAAACTTATTAGAGTTGGTTACTATTGGCTAGATATGGAAAAGGAAGCTACATGGTATGCTGAGTCTTGCAAACAGTGTCAAGTACATGGAAATCTGATTCACGCTCTAGCCAAGGAGCTAATTCCCTTCATCACTTTCTGGCCATTTCAAGAATGGCCTTTCAATTTGGTGGGTCAGATTCATCCTTCTTCATCAAATGGACACAAGCTCTGTTGAACTACAACTGATTTGGAATCTGATTGAAGAATCTGTGATTACAAGATCACTGAGGAGTTGCTGATTAGATATGTAATATGATTAAATCAATATTATGTTGTCATTGATGTCAACTAGTTTGACAACACTCATCTTGTAAGTTACTATACTGAGACATCTAAAGAAAGGTGAAGAAGATGAAGAACAGAGAAATGTACATGAGGAAAGATGTACATGACAGATGAGGATAAGGAACACATTGAGTAACTTGTTGATGAGTCTATGACTTGATGATATTGACTTTATTATGTTGCATTCATCTATAATGAAGTATAGAGCTGAAAGACACAAAGCAATGTTGTCGGTAAATGAAGCATTTATAGTATACACTGACAGAGTGTAGTGTATACCGATTACAGTATTAACTGAGTAGTGTTCACCAACGCATTTCTTTGTTAACCGAGCGGAACAGAATGAATTAAATGATTAGTTTAGCTGATAAGATTTATGAGCTAGCAAGAGTATAACATCGAGGTAACAAATAATGTTTGTTACACAGATCGATGACTGACAAAATTCAAGAAAGATCTAAAGGATGAGAATCAAATGTGTTATTGACACAAGTACCAAGAAAGTTTTAAGTGGCAAAATCTATGAATGTGGTTAAGTGACAAAATTTGATGGTGGAAAAGAAAATGATTTACTCGTCTATATAAGAGAACATAATTTCTTTATGAAAGATGCCAGAAGAAGTAGAAGTTGTAGGAATATCACGTGAACAAGGTTTTCATGCATTCTGATCATACTAGTTAGTAAGAACCGAGTTGCAGAACAATTACCAAGCTACAAAGAGCAATTATCGACGGACAGTAAGTTGATACAGTATTGAATCTGAAGTGAAATATTGATCAGAAGGATTTGTATGGACTGAATATTGATCTGTAATCTACAATTGAAGTTGTATTAAGGCAGGTCATTTACTGTTACATATTTAACCATTGTATACAATCAAAATCTCTTAACCGAGTGGACTCTGAAAGTCTTATGATGTATCATTCATAGAATGAACATTTTTATCCTGTCAACCCCATAGTGAATGTTGGTTGGACGATAACTTCTAGTTTAAAATCCTCTAACAAGGTCACACCTGATAGTGTGTTTGTAAACCTTTAACAGGGTTGGGTCTTAACCGACCTCACTTCAGAAGAGTGAACAATTTTGGGTTGCCGGTCCCAGGTGGTTTTTCCCTTTACAGGGTTTCCACGTTAAATGTCTTGTGTTCTGTGTTGACTATGATATTTGTTTGTTATCATTCTTTACATGTTACATGCTAGATTTGATTGGTAATTGTTATAGTATTAGACTGGTAATTGGTAAAAGCACAGATAGTGAAAGTATTTAGTGTTTACCGATGAGCAAAAATTGAAGAAATAGTTTTGAATTATACATTCTATTTTGGGACACTGGATAACTGATTCACCCCCCCTCTTAGTTATTCTAACAAGCCCATCATAATTTCTATAGTTTATTTCACCAAGTAGGTTGAGGCAGTACCTCTGACTATAGAAAATGGAAAATTTATAGCCATGTTCATACTCAATTACATCATCTCCAAGTATGGTGTACCCTCCTCCATAATCACTAACAATGAGGGGCAGTTTAAGAACAAGGATCTGAAGGAGCAATGCTTTAAATTGAAAGTCACACAACACTAGTCTTGCATCTATTATCCCTAGGGTAATGGACAGGGGGAAGCATCAAACAAAGCGATCCTCAAAATCCTACATCACACAATTCATAAATCTAGATGGGATTGGTATCTCCAGATCAATCCAGCTGTATGGGCTTACCAAACAAGTATACGCACACTGATAGGGGCTATGCCTTTGCTTTGGTTTATGGAGTGGATGTTGTGCTACTGATTGAAGTTGAGATTCCTACTCTATGAGTCTCTCTGAAAGTCCTCACTAATGATGATAGTAGAATATCTCGCTTGCAAGAGCTGGAACTATTGGATGAACGTCGACAAGTGGCATTTGATCACTTAAGAGTATATTAGAAATGGATGTCAAAGAGCTATAACAAGAAGGTTAGACAAGGGTACTTCCAAGTGGGTGATCTCATCCGGAGAGAGAACCATAAGAATCAACAACAACAGATCTAGAAGGGAAAATTTGAGTCGAATTAGCTTGGTCCGTATGTTGTTATTGTAGTATTTGGGTCTTGTGCCTATCAAATCTCCACCACTAAGGGAGAAAAACTAAAGGAGCTGATCAATGCCCTCCATTTGAAGTGATTCTATAGCTGAGACATATTTAGAATGCTCCATGTACATACTAAAGTACTGAAAAATCCTAAAAATTGTAAAATGTCCTAAAAAATGATCATCTTAGTGAAAACCTAGCAAAAAGGCGCTTTGATGCATCAAACAAAAAAATTGAAAAAATACAAAAATACAAAAAAATTTGAAAATGAGAAAATGTCCCATTGATGAAACCCTAGCACATAGGCGTCATGGTAGTGAAAAAGGAATTCCTGCCAAGAAGGTGAAAACCTGGTAAATAGGTGCCTCTTGTTTCGCAATGCTATATCTATTGTAGCACCGCTTGGCTCTGTACAATTACTCTTTTCTTTCCCACTTTCCTCCTTTAGTTTTCTTGCTCATGCACATGCTCTCAGTTACCTTCGAGACTTTTCTCAAACCTACATGGATTGAAACTAGTCATACTCTAGGGGAAACCTTCCTGATCTAGGGGGCACTGTCTTATTACTTTCAGGGATCTCTCTCGCATCAGTCACCAAAGGTTCTCACTATGTCTATCTATTAATGTCTAGCTATCATTGAGATCTCTCCCCTTGAGAATCTCTCTCCTATCAGTCACTAGTGGTTCTCACTACGTCTATCTACTGATACCTAGCTATCAGTGAGATCTCTCTCCTTGAGAATCTCTCTCACATCAGTCACTAATGGTTCTCACTACATCTGTCTACTGATGCCTAGCTATCACTAAGATCTCTCTCCTTGAGAATCTCTCTCACATCAGTCACCAGTGGTTCTCACTGCATCTGTCTACTGATGCCTAGTTATCATTGAGATCTCTCTTCTTAAGAATCTCCCTCGTGTCAATCACCAGTGGTTCTCACTGCATCTTCTTGCTGATGCCTAATTATTACTGAGATTTGTCTACTTGAGGATCTCCCTCACATCAGTCACTAGTGGTCCTCACTACATCTATCTATTGTTATCGTACTAACATGACTTCTCACAAAATGACATATATTTTTTATTCGACATCAATCCGCTTAAACTAAAACTGAATTTGAAACTCTCTAAGACATGCCAAGCTTTTCTTTTGTGTGCTTGTATTTTCACTTTATCATTCCTTCTCAAGCAACTCCAGGACATCTATCTTGACTGAGAGATACAAAGACTGGGGGCATGATCATTTTCTTTTCTTTATGTTTGTTGGTTTAGTTCCAATGATCCAAATGATCCATATAAAAGGGGTGTCCACTATGAGAGCCTCTATCTTGTGTTGGATGGCCATGTGTACCTTGACTCTTCTTATCTAGAAACTTGGTGAGGTTGGTTCTTCTCCTTGTCCGTTTGGGTGACTTCTCTTTGCTACAAATGAAATCTTGATGCTCGTACTCTGAAGTGAACGTAAGGGTCACTACAAGTATACTTAGCAACCTTTTGTCTCAGATCATGAACATAAGGGTCGTTGCAGATTAAACACTTATCGATCACTTAGCATAACAAGGAACTCTCATGTGTCTGATGTGTTTTTACATAAGAAGCATTCTAGTCATCCTAGAAACTATTCTTTGGTGCTTATGTTTACTTGCTAAATTAAAATGAATAGGTGCTCTAGTCATTTTGGATTCTTGTGTCTTAATTCTTACACCTCATTTTGACAAATCTAAGACTAATGTCATATCCATATTCTCATGATCACCATGTCAATGAGGGTTGTATGACATCTCGTGACCATCCTACAAACATGCTCTGTGGTGAAAAATATCTAATAGGTCCAACAATTAAGTCCTAGGGATTGCATCTAGGTTAGGATTTCATTTTCATTCTAGACTTGCATCATGAAAACTTTTTGATGGTCACTCATTTCATTCTCTTGGATTTTTATGATGAGAGGGTTCTCATTTCACATCCTAGCTTCATCATGACTGTACAAGTGTTTGATCCTCGCAACTGATCTTCAAAAAGACCTTTTGGTTAGCATTTGTCATACATTGTGACACCTTGCATGAGATGTTAGTACCATATACATTGCATTTACATTTTCATTCACAAGTACATTACCATAAATCATCTACATACATATACATCTACACGTGCATTTCATCCATACATAAAGGAAAACATGTGCATTTCATCTATCCATAAAGGAAAACATTTGCATTGCATCCATATATAAAGGAAAATATATTAATTTTATTCATACATTTGCATTGCATCCATATATAAAGGAAAATATATTTATTTTATTCATACATTTTACATCTACCCATCTAATCATATAGGAAATGTCTCATAAAACATAAACATTAAAAGCAACAATGACACATGCAATGATACCAAAAGATGAGCTAACATATATATATAACTCGAAGTGTCAGTATACAAAATGGGTGCTACTCAAGAACAATATATCTCAAAAGAATGGTACAATACAAAGATGCCAATGCATCAAATACATCATGGTATAATCTACATAAATTAGCTACAAGTACACAATCTAGCTCTAGGCTCCCCCCTCATCACCAAGACAAGGTGGAGGAGGAGGCATATCAGGTTGAGGAGGCACCTATACACCCTTCGATACTCATGCATACTCTAGAAATTTGGGTACCTAGTCGACTATGTCAAACACTACGCTGACATAAGTTGTATAGTAGTATGTCACTCAGGAAGACTGCTGGTGAGTCTCCTCCCACAATCACTCTAGATGCTCACATAGTCCCCTGAACTCCTGGTCCCTATCTACCAGGTGCACATCTCAGACAACCAGCTATATCTACAGGTCTCCAATCTACCATTGTGCAGTTTGCACCCTCTCTCAAGATCTCCATAGAGCATCTTGCATGTGCAATAGCAAATAACCTAGCACTGGACCCTATGATGGCTGGTCCTACATCTCCTCATCTCTGCCTCCCTGAGCCTCTGCCTTAGCCTCTAGCTTCTATGATGGTTTCTCCTCTACTCTCTATTGGGAAGATCTCTCCTGAGATCTGCTACCTCAAGTACCTAGATCTTTCCTCATACATCGAGGAGGGATGGGTACCTATGTGGTCCTATGATAGGGCACCTACTACTGCGGTACCTACTATTGGGGCACCTACTACTGGACCACCTATGTTGGTATATCTATACCTATCAGATCAATAAATTGGGGGAACGGATGGCTAGACAAATACTCTCAGTATGCTAGTGTCATGCCACCATCTGCCACCCCAACCATGTAGTCCCACTAGGTCGGTACTATTCCTTTTGCATTGATCATAGAATGCCCCAAATCTAATCTTGCTGACCAGCCCTACTTCACCTCATCAGTGAAGTGGGCATAAGAGAAGTACTCCTATGAAATGTCCTATGGGCGACCTAACTATCGCCACACATGTGTAATAGGGAATCACTCAATAACTGATATGGATCAGCTGATCAATGGCCATGAGACAAACATATAGCCAAGATGATTCCTAGCATCATACCATACCTCCGTGTCCCTCCATGGTCTCCATACTACTATGACCATATCATCAAGCTAAGGTCACCACAGCCCAGTCTTACCTAGTGCGAGTTGGGTCATCTTGCCACTGTACCTATAAATATATGACTCAAGGGGCTATTGCATATCATTGAACATGGGTCTACACACTAGAAGGTGCTCCCATGCCCATAGCTATAAAAAAATACCCCCGCGGCCATACTCTTCCCCTCTTTGTAGATGATCTCATGCATCTTGTGGTACATATGGGCCAACATGCACTGATCCCATCCATACTGTACTGGCTGCCCTAGCATCTGCTGCAACATCTTGCCCCATCTGCACTCTAGTCCATGATGTCCTCAATTAGGCATCAGATAGAAGCCCAAGAATGTTGTTAATACCATGGCTAATCTATGGCCTGACCCATACTCTCTAATCAAATCCTCCCAGGGGATCACCCAACCCATAACAAGATCATCCTAAAAGATCTCTCTCAATGCTACGGTCCCTTCTCTCAGCTACATGTCATACTTGATCTGTGGCCCATGGAATGCTATCCTTAGAATCTTGTATATGTCCTCCAACATAACTGTCATCTCACCCTGAGGAAGGTGGAAAGTGTTCATCTCTAAATGGAAATGCTCCACCAATGCACCTAATAGACCGTGATTCACCTGAATGTCAGGTACATCATGGAGATGAGAAAGTCCTAATGCATTGATGTGGGCTGACATTGCATCATCCAACTATCTAACCAGCCCACTAATAGCTGGATGATGAGACCAGAATGTGACATCTGGGAAATCAAACTACAATGCAAGAGACAACACATGATCAGTACTTGACTGAAATCATGATGTCAATTCAATGCAAAAATAGAATTTGAAGCTATGCACCTATCCTAAACATGGCTATTAGACTATCTAATTGATTCACTATACACAAACCAATTTGCCAAGTTCCTAGTTTGACCCCTTTCCCCATGCAAAGATTTACCTTTCATGCAAAATCTTATGTGAGGAAGTACAACTCTCGCATGACATTTCACATCTACGCAAACTCTCACCAAAAGCCATGTGAGGAAACTCCCCTTCTAAGGGTTCCTCGCGTGACTCTTGGGTATCTCGCGTGCGAGCCTGTGGAGAGGCTTATGCGAGAAAGTGATTTACAACACTTTCTCGCGTGAGGATCTCCACTGTCCCATGTCAAGAACCTAGTTCCTCACATGAGAACCTGCGGTTTGAATTTTAAAACATGCCTAAAACATGCTACATACATTAAAATGCATAAAATTTGAATTGACATGGAGGTTATCAACTACTTATAGCTGCGTCATACGTCGGTGGCCGAGTGTGATGCCTTAAATGCTCAAATCAATGCAATCTGATGGGGACCACCATTTTCACTTAGAGCTCTTCTCACAAAAGTCAAACGGTGCAAATGAATTGAAAAAGACCCTTTTGGCCTATATATAGGTTTTGACCTAATTTTCAAAAGTGCTCTGTTTTGTGCAAAAAATTCACCCTTGGCTAAATGGACCACTCTGAATCCATTTTTAGGATCAAAATCAAAATCTGACACTTCTATGTAGCTCAAAATTGCATTTTAAATATGTTGGGACTGACACGATCAGATGCTTGTGCAATCAACTTTCTGATGTTTCTTTCTTGTCAAAATAATATCACATCAACATTTTCTCCACATCTTCACAATTTTCATCAAAAATCAACTCTGGTCAACCTTGGTCAAACTTAGTCAATCGGACCTCGAAATCACTCCAAATTCCTTCAAAATTTCTCAAAATCATTTGTCATCTATTCCAAGTTCTTCTAGACCTCTGATTCTATCTCTATCTCTGACTGATTGCTGTCAATCACCTTTATGATGTGCCATCTTTCCATTTCTCTCCTGAGGGGGTAGGATGATTGCATCATTGAATCACATCGAATCAATTCTTGAATCAATCCAATTTGAATTCTAAAATCCTCATTACTAGGGGCATCTCATCACTTGGGGCATGTTTAGTTTTTCATACTTCACAGTCAAAATTGGATATTCCATGATCTCGAATCACTAGGGGCATTTCTATCCCTTACATCTTGTCATATGACTATTAGGTATTTGAGAAATCTAACTTAGATCCTTGGGAATCAAGCTTCATTCAGGAGAAGGTTCTTGAAATATCTCTATTAGGTATTTGAGAAATCTAACCTAGACCCTGGGAATCAAGATTCATTCTGGAGATGGTTCTCAAAATCTCTTTATTAGGTATTTGAGAAATCTAACTCAAATCCTTGGGAATCAAGCTTTGTTCTGTAGATTGTTCTTGAAATCTCTCTATTAGGTATCTGAGCAGTCTAACTCAGATCCCTAAGAATCAAGCTTTATTCTGGAGATGGTTCTCAAAATCTCTCTGCTAGGTATCTAGGCAATCTAACCTGGATCCCTGAAAGTCAAGCTTTATTATAAAGATGGCTCTTGAAAGCTCTTGTTGACTGGTGTCTAGGCAATCTAGCCTAGATTTCAGAGGATTAAGCTTCATTATGGAGATAGTCCTAAAAAAAATTGTATCAGTTATCATTCAATGGATGGGTATCACAACAATCTAACCTTGAATCCTGAAGATTGAGCCTCATTGTGAGGATAGTCTTGTGAAAGGTGATAACTTAACCAGTGTCTGGGCAATCTAACCTAGATTTTAGAGAATCAAGCTTCATTTTGGAGATGATTCTAAAACTTGACTTGACCGTTGTCATGGCAATCTAACTTAGACTTCAGAGGGTTAAGCTTTTTTATGAAGATAACTCTGAAACATTCATCAGTCATCATATCTAAAAATCAATTTCAACTATTATGTTGTGCTTCAAACATCAGACTATTCTTTGAATCAATGCGCTACTTGCACATCAATTCAAAGAGGGGAAAAATGTAATACCTTGAAATTGGCATCTTGCAACCCTAATCAATTTTGTTGCATTTAGTCTCATTCTATGTTCTGAATCATCAAAGTCCTATTGTACTAGGCAATTCTAATTTCTATTTGACTGTACTTGACTTAATGTCAAATGCAGAAAACCCTAAATCTACATCAATCACATATTATATTTAATTCCTAGATATCAACTATAATTGGCTAAATAAACCCAATGATTGATTAATTTAATTACAAAGTCCTACTACTTTTATTAAATTAAATTCACCCTTTTTAGCTAAAACACATGAAAAGGAATTAAATAATATTTGGTTTTTGAATAAATATCCTCATTTCAATAATTGGATTTAATTATTCAAACAATTGAGAAAGTTCATTTATGAGGTCATATTTCATTTATTTAATCAAATATTCTCTCCAAAATCCTCACTTTAGTTCAAAAAAGGAAAACTCCGAGTTAACTGCAAATTCAAAAATGCAACAAACCAATTAACTACTCCACTCACTTCAAAGGCAAATAGTTGACTATCTCTCTACAAGAAACTTACCGTTCTAAACTGAGCTTCCTTTCAATCTCCACCATTCATCTCATTCAATCTTGACTGTTGATTGATTTTGGGATTTTATAAAAGAACCCTCTTGCTTCTCATTCATGGGATGCAACTTTTGAGTATCGAATCTCTATCGAATTTTTATTTCAATTTATTTGCATTCAAGCTATTGTCATTTTTCATTTTAATACCATTTCTAGATTAATATCATGTTAGCTTAATCTACTTTAATTATTCTTAGATTACTATTTATCTTTTACTATTCTAGATTAATCTTGCATCTTCATTCTATAATAATCTTGCATTTGCATTCTAGATTAAAACCCTCCATTCTAGAATCGGTCTATGGTTGTTGAACTCTCGATTATGAGAGTTTCTCAAAACCCCATCTTGATAGGAGGAAATAGGTCAACTCATCCAAACATGCAGGATGAATGATCTCATATTCATTCCCATATGTGACTGATGAATAAAGACTATGTTGAAGTGTATGGCTAAGTTTGAGGCCCACATTTAGCATATACACCAAGTACATTTAGGTTGACTCTCATCAAAGGGTATAGTGTTCGAAAACACCATCATGTTTTGGTCAACAAGTAGGTGGAATATGACATCAAGAGGGTCTGCAAGGGGAGTGTATTGTCTACATTTGGATAATTGTGAAGCTTTGGAGGATAGGAGTGATGTGGGTTTTGGAGGATTAGGATTGTATGGAGGTTGAGAATTATGTGCAGGATTTGGGTTTGATGGTGGATGATGATTATAGATTTGGAGAAAGGGGGGAGGAAACATGTCTTCAAATGAAAACTTTTCTTTTGACCCCCATTTTGTAAGTTAAGGACAATATTTTTAAGCTCTTCGATTTCTTGGGAAAGGTTAAGCATGTGAGAGGCATCATGTGGGTGATAGAGGGAATCGTGTGTGGATGGAGGATAATGAGGTGGATTTACCTTGTCAAAGGTAGAAGAAGGATAAGGAATGTGATATGGATTGGGATTGGATATGACTTGAGGAATGATTTGGTAGGTGGGTTGGATTGGAGGTATAGTTTGAGGATTAGGGTTTGGAACTTTGAAGTCCTCAACCATTTTGTGAAACCAATCCATGTTCATGATGGTTGAATTAGAGATTTTGGATTTGATTAGAGGAAGATGATGTAAAGGAATATTTTAATTAAGAATGAATGATTTGATGATGGATGAAATATGAACTTAAGACTAGGAGCAAGTTCAGACTTTGATTTAAAAG